>BQNB010040832.1:11823-47135 GCA_026074375.1 Tanacetum coccineum
GAAAAATCTATGCACAATGGTGCATGTATTTGGCACAAACTCATGGCGAGAAATACCCCAAGTCTCGTCGTATCCAGTAACAGGTAAAGCTGTATTTGCTAATGGTTGTCTGCATTGGTTGGTCAGTCATATTGACATGAAAACCGAAGATGGTGGAAGAGAAGTAATTTGGTTTGATGTAAACAAGGAGGAATTTGGGTTAATTAAGCGTCCGAAAAGAATGTGTGATTTATGGAGAAACTATAGTTGTTATTACGATCAGTTGGTTGATCTAAATGGTGAAGTTGGATATGTGTGTAGTAGGACCATGGAGGTTTGGGTATTAAAACAAAAAGAATGGGTGCCACACTGCTGGTTTGAAAAATATATTATTCCTGATGGCTACATAGAGGTTTTGGGGTGTTGGAATAAAGACGGGGATATGTTAATAAAAAACTTAGCCGATGGAAGGTATGCATTTTTTGTATACAATCGGAAAAGTGGCGTTTTACATAACACCAACGTTGCTGGTGCAGGACTTTGTCAAAAACTGGCGTGAAGAAAAGTTGTCACAATATATATACAACAAATCCATCTCACATGTCATAAGCAGCACTTGAACCCACAACCATTGGTAGTTGTTGGGAAGCTTCTCACACAACAAAGGGTACCATCACGACACAAGCCCTTTGGTAGCTGTTGACATATACTATCTTTTTGTTAGGTAGCAAATTTTAGATTAATTAGTGTTGCTTTCAATGAAATTGTTGCAAATTAGTTTAGTTTTCAGTGACTCGTTTTTGTATCTTGTTACTTCCGTTTTGCTTTTCTATAACATGCTACTGAGTTAAGACCAAGAATCTTTACAGTTTATTAGTTTAGTTTAGTGTAGTGACTGGTTTTTATATCGTGTTACTTCCGTTTTGCTTTTGTATAACATGTGACTTGGTGCGGTTGAGACCAATAATTTGTACACTTATACTACTTCTGTTGAGTAGTATTTTTTTTAAAATGGACGATAACCTGGTGATTTAGTATTTCGTACAAAATCACAGCATTTTGGATCCGAATTGGTTGTCATTTTTATTTTGTCTATAACTCGACTCCTGTAGTGGCAGATATGATTGGTCCCAAATTGGACAAATTCTTTCAAGATCAAGTTATTATGTATCCGTGTTGGTTATTTTGTATTTTGTTTGCTGCAGAACGCCTAAAGTGTCGACCCATCAACCCATTGTGCAGAAAAAACCAGCAATAAAAGTACTTTTTCGATTTTTTTTTGGTGTGTGACATATAATCTCAGCTTGTCTACATTTAAAGAAAACCCTTTGAAAGAGGGAGAAAATTGATGAAAATACTAATACAAAGCTCAATTAATCGCCTACTACCCGTTTCATTGTTGTCTGTGTTGTCTGCATTGCATCTGGGAGTGGTTTCATTGTTGGTACTGTGTTTGGATCAGGGTGAGTTCAGTTAGGATTTTTAAGTGCGCCATAAGATGACATTGGTTTTGGCCAACATTTTATTGTGTTTCTTTTATCCTTGCTGTTCTTTCTTGGTTTCAAATATTCAAGTGGGCCATCTCAAATGCTTAGTGGATTGGTGCATATATTTTGGATGTTGCTCGTCTGCAAGAAATGTAGTCTTCAAATGTCAGCTTCAAGGCCCTTTTAAAGGTTTGTAAGTGTGAGATTCAAGCCCTTCTTAAGGATATATCATGTGATAGTTTGTCTAGTATTAAGAATATTTTGGCTGGTATCTTGTGTAACTACCAGTTGTGTCAGTTAGTGTAGGTTAGTTTTGGATTTTCGTGGTGTTAATGTTTCTGTGTTTTGTTCTCTTGGGTCCCTTCCTCCTCTTAATTTGCTTGATTAACAATTATAGACTAACAATACCTTCTTTGTGATCTTTTTCTCTCTAACTTCGTATCGTTCCATTGTTAGATCGCAAAGCCACCCACCGAGGCAAACCAGCTATTCGCACATATAAAACAAAAATAGTCATAACACTAGTTAACCAAAACTAGTTAAAATAGTAATGTGGACACTTATTGTATTAGCGAAAGACATGGTAATTTAATATGGCATATACACATGTTACATACTAGGACAATGGAACGCAGAAATATTATGGAATGCAATTTCACGACATTAATATTCGACTAAATAAGTTCACATAAAACTTGCCAGAAAGATGGTAATAGAAAACGTACATTGATGGTTCGTTGGATGAATTTGGCGTGTTTCCTCTACTAGTCCCCAATTCCAAATCACATTCAGAGCTTCCGGTAGGGGGCCTTTTTCTCGCTCGTGTTGTCGGATAACGCTGACCCATAACGTGAGCCAGACATCAAACCTCGCACCATAGGTGATGGCTTCAAACCTAACAGTCAATATCTTCAGACACACCATCATCCACAAATTCCATCACCACAAACGCCAACCAACTTCCACCATTCGGATCAACGTACCAAATCTCAAACCAATTTACCAAGTATAATTTATTTTCTACACCTGAGCAACTATCCCAACAACTTCAACTGTTAAAAATTAGGGTTAGGGTGTGATGATAATCCTAAATATTTGACTGAATCGTGTATAATCTACTTTTGAAATAAAGTATTTTGACACTTGTTGCTTAGGTTATACGAAATCTCTATTGAGATAAGACAATCAAAGCACAAAGAGGATTGTGTGGTTTTCGTTAATGTCCTAGTTGATGTCATTCCTCTCTGCGGTTGACACTCGAAGAACCACGAGGCACTCCATACAGAGCAACCAAAGCCCCCAACAAATGGATAGGGCAATCCTTCCCAAGTAATTCATAAGCAAGATCAGGACTATAGGGTGTGAAGAGTAAGAGGTCTCTTGTGCAAAGCAAAGACAGGTACATGCTAGCAAAGAAGGGAAGTGGCAAGGAATTTCAAAGAAGAATAAAGAAGAGAAAGTTAGTACACAGAGTCTTCCCCTGCCTAATTGATCTAATGATAAAGAAGATGCCAAGTAAAACAGAAAGTGTGCGTAAACAATAAGTAATAACTTGCTTTGTGAGAGCTTAGTTTCTAAGACGAAGGCTAAGAATTCTCTACTAGAGGGATTGAAAAGATGTCTAATGAGACCAAAACATATGTTAATAAACAGATGAATGTTATGACAGTTATGACGGTTAGACAGTTTACTTAGGCCAGAGTTTTTCAAAACTCTTGGGCGAACCGATAAATACAGTTTATTAATACGAAATCAAATTGGTCTCGAATAAATCACAATTACGACTAAAATAATTGATGACACTAAAATCACCAACATCAACTTCAAGAACAATTCCAACAAGTCCAAATTTCACAATTCCTACAGTTCCAACAATTCCAACAAAACCAACAATCTGAAGCCGCGAGGCCGTCGTCCCCCAGAAAACGTGGCACAAGCAAAGCAAAGAGACCTTAGAAGAAGAAAACTGAAATCGCTCGTACGTCTTGGACTCAAACCAAGAAAATGGTTACATTGAGCATTCTAAAAACATGTTGATCGGAAGTGGACTCTCAAGAACCGGGAAGTCCATAAATATAAGTCGGTTGTCAACAAAACCGCGAGGTTTAGTGATGAAAATGACAAAATTTGTTGATGCAACAAATCGCTTAAGAACGTGAAATTGAAAAAAATGAGAAACGAGTCCGGTATATATTCCCTGTAACACGAGTCTATGGCTCACCCGCACGTGTTGTTCTTGCTTTTACACTGTGGTCTTAAGTATTGGAGAGAATTGCAAAAAAGGTCCCTGTGGTTTGGCCAAATTACACGTTTGGTCCGTCCAGTTTCGAAAGTGCAAAAAACGTCCGTCTGGCGAAGGTTTGGTTCCATTGGTTGAACTAAAAAAACCCCTCTGTTCTCTTTTTTCATTTTTTTCTTATAATTTCTTTTTAATGTTTTTATCATCTTCATCCAAGAGTAATAAAAGCACATTAAAATCCTAAAAAACAGAAACTCTTAAACATAAACCCAGATTCATCCTCTTTATACTCACTTTCCTCAAACACAAACACAATGCCTGTTAATCCAAATTCCTCAAATAACCAAAACCCTAACCCTAATATAAATACAATATTCAAAAACACTTCATAAAACACAAACATAAAACACCACCACCATCTTTGATTCTCCAAGATCTATCATCCTACCGCCACCATTGACCACCACTACCGTCTCAAATACAACCACCATCTCGAATAAAAAAAACCCAACTCAAGATCTGATAATATCAAAAAACCATGACCACCACCATCGCGAAACTCCGGCGAGGCCGCGAGGGTCCTTCTAACTTCAGTACACCCAATCATTCAAGAACTAACCTAGTTTAGTTCTCCCTTTCTGGCATCTTTTTCGGCTAACTTTTCGATCAACAACCCGCGTGGTTGCTGATGTTGCTCTTGACACTTTGGGATACTTAGTGGTTGATTTTGATGGTTTCTTGACGCGTGAGCCCGTCGAATCTTCCAATGTACAAAAACGTAAAACGACAAAAACCGAAAACGTATGTTTTAATACGTTTTTATAAATTGTTTTTTTTTTATACGTTTTAATACGTTTTTATACTTTTTGATACATTTCATTTTTCTACGCATAAAAACGTACCAACACGTATAATAACGTCGGAGAATAACGAAAAAAAAGTACCAAACAGATAAAAAAACCAAAAAAAATATTACTAAAATAAAAAAAACTACCAATAGTAATAATAATAATAATAATAATAATAATAATAATAATAATAATAATAATAAAGAAATTTTAAAAAAATAAAACAAATAATAAAAAACACAAAATAAAATTAATGAAAAAAACAAAATAAAATAAAAATAAAAAATAAAATATTTGTGGTGTTATAGAGGGATGAGTGTTTTTTGTGTTAATGAGTATTCTTGTGTTACGGAAAAAAGTGTTGATGTGATAACACTTTTCTCATAACACTAGATGATGGGCATCTAATGCCTTAAACGGTTGGATTTAAAAATGTTTCTTCTATTTTATTTTATTTTTGAACATGTTTCCTCTATTTACCTTTTCTTTTATTGCATTAAAAACATATTAACTCAAACAAGTATGTATTCCACACTTCCCTTACTTGTATCCGAGCTTAATATGAAATCAAATTGGTCTCGAATAAATCACAATTACGACTAAAATAACTGATGATACTAAAATCACCAACATCAACTTCAACAACAATTCCAACAAGTCCAACTTTCGCAACAACAATTCCTACAGTTCCAACAAAACCAACAATCTGAAGCCGCAAGGCCGTCTTCCCCTAGAAAACGTGGCAAAAGCAAAGCCAAGAGACCTTAGAAAAAGAAAACTGAAATCGCTCGTACGTCTTGGACTCAAACCAAGAAAATGGTTACATTGAGCATTCTAAAAACATGTTGATCGGAAGTGGACTCTCAAGAACCGAGAAGTCTATAAATATCGTCGATTGTCAACAAAACCGCGAGGTTTAGTGATGAAAATGACAAAATTTGTCGATGCAAAAATCGCTTAAGAATGTGAAATTGAAAAACAAAATGAGAAACGAGTCCGATATATATTCCATGTAACACAAGTCTATGGCTCACCCGCACGTGTTGTTGTTGCTCTTACACTGTGGCCTTAAGTATTGGAGAGAATTCCAAAAATAGTCCTAGTGGTTTGGCCAAATTGCACGTTTGGTCCGTCCAATTTCGAAAGTGCAAAAAACATCCGTCTGTCGAAGGTTTGGTTCCACTTTTGGTCCTTGGTCGAACTAAAATACACCCCCCCCCCCCATTTCTCTTTTTTCATTTTTTTCTTATAATTTCTTTTAAACTCTCAAACATAAACCCAGATTCATCCTCTTTATACTCACTTTCCTCAAACACAAACACAATGTCTGTTAATCCAAATTCCTCAAATAACCAAAACCCTAAACCTAATATAAATACAATATTCCAAAACACTTCATAAAACACAAACCTAAAACACCACCACCATCTTTGATTCTCCAAGATATATCAACCTACCGCCACCATTGACCACCACTACCGTCTCAACCCCCATCTCGAATACAAAAAAACCCAACTCAAGATCTGATAATATCAAAAAACCACGACCACCGCCACCGCGAAACTCCGGCGAGGCCGCGAGGGTCCTTCTAACATCAGTATACCCAATCATTCAAGAACTAACCTAGTTTAGTTCTCCTTTTCTGACATCTTTTTCGGCTAACTTTCCGATCAACAACCCGCGTGGTTGCTGCTGTTGTTGTTGACACTTTGGGATACTTTATGGTTGATTTTGATGGTTTCTTGTGTCGCGTTGTTGTTTATGTGATATGGTAGTTGGAGGTCATCGAAATATTGAGGGGTGTTGGTTTCTTGGTTGATAGTCGCCACTGCAATCTTTGGAGTTGTAACCGTCGATACTCAATCTTGTTTGTGTGAGTTTTGTTATAGAGGTGATATAAGGATGGTTGGTTATGATTCATGTATTTTTTGTGTTGTTTATGAATGGATTTGGTTCATAACAACAGTGGTGGGGTATGTGGCGGGTATGGTATTTGGTGGTTGTGGGTTTGTGGTGTTTGGTAGTGGATAGGTGGTGGTGGCGGTAGGGGTGATTGAATTTTTTTAAGGGTGATGAATTTTTTTAGTGAAAAATAATATTATTTTTTGGTTTATGAAAAAAATCTGGGTAGTCAAATAATAAGGATGAAGATGATGTATTTATATTTAAAAAGTAAACAAAAATTCGAAGGGAAAATCAAAGTTGTTGAAGACAAGGGTATTTTAGTCATTTTAGTTCGACCAAGGACCAAAAGTGAAACCGAACCTTTGTCAAACAGACATTTTTTGCATTTTCGAAATTGGATGGACCAAACATGCAATTTGACCAAACCACAAAGACCATTTATGAAATTCTCTCTAAGTATTTTTATTAAAAAAAAGTAAAGTAATAAGAAGTAAACATTATAAGTCTAACTAGCCTCAAGGCCAGCCCAATGGGCGGCTGGCTTTAAGAATTATTATAAATATAAAAGTAGTAGAATGGTTAATTGAAATAACGTTAGATGATATAATATCAAAAACCAAACAATTAAGGTAAAATGTCATTTGGAAAACATGCGCAAAGAAACTAAATAACATACATTATTTAAATAAAAAGTAACTAAATAACATTCATTCTTAAAATGTAACATTCTTTTTTATACTTACATGAAGATGAAGATGATGAAATCCAAACTTGAATAATTTCTTACTCCTTTAT
Organism: Tanacetum coccineum; assembly: GCA_026074375.1. NCBI lineage: Eukaryota > Viridiplantae > Streptophyta > Magnoliopsida > Asterales > Asteraceae > Tanacetum > Tanacetum coccineum. The sequence continues at coordinate 19,077 of BQNB010040832.1, forward strand.
TGTGATGAGTAACAGCTAAAAGAAACTACATTCAGTTAACTACTTGACCATTTGATTACTCAAATACTTTTGATTAACATATGAAAATAAAAAAGTACCTTCCATTCATGTGACTGATAAGGAAGGTGTTGATGGTTGCTAGCTTCAAACTTTATAAAATACAAATAATAAGTCTAACTGGTATAAAGCTACATAAGGAGAACGGTAGAAAGACTAATATGGAGAATCCTTTGTGGAGTCGTCTTTCGACTTGTTGGCGGGTTTATCTGTCTCGTGACTTCCCATTACTCAAACGCAAAATACTTCAAGTTAACCTACAACCATGGTATCACTACATTTTACCACATGCATCATAAATATTAAGACAAAATTCAAAAATCACAAAAATAGACACAGGCTTACTGTTCAAATAAGCATAATTATAATACCCCAAAAATTAAATGAATAGTAACTTGTGTTGTATCATATTTATTAATACATATAATAAAGATATCATATCGGCTTTCATTTATAAATTGCATGGATTCAATTATTGGTTAACAAACCACGACTTTGACTGTGTGACCCAAACACCCTTAAGATGCTATTGCATCAGCCATATACAAAAAATCCTTAAAAATAACAAAAAATGGCTTTAAGAATTTCTCTTGCTAAAACAACATGTCAAAGTAACAATATGCTTTTCTGCCTCGAATGTCCTATCCTTCACCAAAAGTTACAATCTACCCCCATCACGTTGAAATACATAAATTGGCTGAAATGGATAACTTGATGAAGATTAAGCCCATTTGTTCAAACTTTCATTTTCTTACTTTTCAAAATAACAACAAACAAAGTCCTTTTATAAATAAATAATAATCTCTTAAGAGAGCAAAACATCTTATCGCTTTAGCTAAGTGTCATAGTAAAAGAGCTTTATATAAAAGCTTTTTTAAACTTTTCAACGCGCTATTAAGAACTTTAGTACAAGTGTTTGGATAGGTTTATTTTATTACTATCATACCGCAATAAGCCCATAAGCACCTAAAATAAGCTTAACCTATTTTTCAGTACCTAAAAGAGATGGTTGTTTCAACTTAAGCCTATTTTCAATAACATATAGGTATTGAAGAATAAGTCTGTCATCGACTATGTTTAAGGTGTTTGGATTAGCTTATGTTGCTAAAATTAAACAAAAAGGATATTCTTAAATAACCTCATATGGATATCCAAATACTATAATGAGCATACTTTTTACAAAATTCATGTATCATCTGAAATCGAATTATAATTGAGTAAAGTGATCATTATTCAACACACTTTACCACTCAGGATAGCACTTCAAGCATAGCAAAGGACTACAACAAGGCAACACCACTTTCCCATTTGTTTTTATGCAAATCACACAATCAACTTTTCTTTTTTACATCAGTACATCAATTTAAAAATAGTGATTGTCCCAAACCATAGGTTGTGATATAAACTATATAAATCGATACTTTACATGACTATAATTCATCAAAAGCATATTAAGACATAAACCATATGGTGTGATACAAACTATAAAATTGATACTAATTAATCAAAGGCAAACCATAAAATCAAAAACTAACCTGTTTGCAAATTGAACATTCTTTATTAGAATCGAAAACTAATATATGTAATTCACTTTTTGTTTTATGATAATATAACGACCTAATGATTGATTTAATCAACACTTTAGATGAATAATTTACATGATTCAATTCATCGAAAACGTATTATGACCCGAATCATACAACATGAACATAAAAAAATAAAAATCAAAAGTTTACATGAATATGAGTAATCAACAACAAACAATAAAAATCGAAAAACACACCTATTTGAAAATTGAACTTTCTTCAACAAAATGAAAAAAATAACATTTGTATCTTCACTTTTTTGGTTTATAATAATAAAACGACCCACTGATTGTTATCACTGATTTAATTTCTTGATTGAATTATATAAAGGTTAAACTTATTTGGGAGATTATTTTGGGGATAACTGGTTCGTAATATTAAATAGGGGCAATTGCATATATATCTTTCCAAAGATCAATAATTGCATATATATCCTACTTAAACTCATAATTACATATATATCCTCCAAAACATTAAATATTGCATATATATCCAAATAAATATGTTATACATTAAATAAAATCAAAAAATACATAATATTTTGTATCTACCTCTAAACTACCCATTATACCCTTTCTTCTTCATCTCTTATATCATTACCTAACTAAAAACTACTATATAAAATTTTGTAGATTAAAAATAACAAAAATAACTAATTAAATAAACAAAAGCCCTTGATTCTGTATTATTTTTTAAGATTAGTAAAACGCCAACTTCATTGGTTGGACATAAAAAACACACCTGGAGCATATTGAGTTTTAAATTTTATTAATGGACTGTTGAATAGAAAATTCCATTCATAAATGTACCGTTCTTGATTTTTTTTAACAATTATCTTGGTTTTCAAACTTTTTTTTTACATAAAGAAGAGATCAAACGAAGGATATAGTGAGACTAAGGGGGGTATAAATGGTCAAGCAAAAATTATTTATTATAAATAGATTTTATTTATAAATAAAATTAGTTATTTGGATATATATGCAATATTTAATGTTTTGAAAAGATATATATGTAATTATAAATTTAAGTAGGATATATATGCAATTATTGATCTTTGTAGGGATATATATGCAATTCTCCCTATTAAATAAGCAGAGTTTATTTGTTTGAAAGTTTATTGTTTAAAAGCAAATGAATATAGGCCATTGGATGAAGTGAAATGCCACGTGTCATTTTCTTATCTTGTTATATATTGGGGGAGGATTTTAGAAAAAAACACTTTGCTCTAAAAATCAAAGGGAACCTAGATAGATCTGAAAACACACTCAATCGATATCAGTCGCCGGAATTTGGTTCGAGTTCGCCGGAATTTGGTTAGTGGTATATAAATTCTGCAATATTTTCAGTTAAACTCATATTATTAGTCAAATTAGTTTATTCATTTTCATTCATCAATACTGCAATGATTAGGCTATTATTGTTAGACGCATAAATTATTGGCCCAAGCCATTATGGGCTTGAGGTCCATTAGATCTAGGGTTTAGTAGCTTATTCCCAAAGCTGTGTTCTATTATAAATAGACATGTTTTGTTATGTAATGAAAGCAATCCAATCAATATCAATTTCTATTATCTTTCATGGTATCACAGCTCTAGGTAAGATCCACCAATAAAAATTGATATCTCCGGTCATCGGCTTACTTGTCGGTGTCCGGAGGGATCTCGTTTTTTTATTCGCTTTATTGTTTTTATTATTTTCGATTTTGCTTTTCGTATTCATGCATAAACCCACTTAACCCTAGCCGTCAAAAACACAAAAAAAATAATTGTTGAGTTGCCTAGATCATACCCTTTTTTTTCATCTGATGTTTTCGTTGCTCGAAGATCATGTCGTTGACAAACAAAGTTGTTCCATACTAAATTGCCGCTCCCTCCTAAAGGCCAAAATAGCCACGACTTAAAAAATATAGCTAACGTTTTAAAAAATGTGAGAACTGCGAAGCCAATATATACAATTTGTCGTCAAATAACAAGTCAATTTCCGTGCAAACGAGCAACAAAGAAGAAAAAGAGAAGAAGAATCGGCTTCAACATTCATCCAGTTTGTCCGTATCGAAGACCCCGTTCAAACTGCGGGGGAGTGTTAGACGTATAAATTATTGGCCCAAACCATTGTGGGCTTGAGGTCCATTAGATCTAGGGTTTAGTAGCTTATTCCCAAAGCTATATTCTATTATAAATAGACATGTTTTGTTATGTAATGAAAGCAGTCCGTAGTCCGAGCGACGAAATCGCGAAAGCTCGGACTGGAGAAAAAAAAGTAAGAAAAAAAAGTTATTCATGTAGACTCAAGGTATATCTATATGTCGAAGATGGCAGACTCAACATGTATCTATCTGCTTAACACGGCAGAGTCAAGGTATATCTATCTGTCAAAGATGGCAGACTCAACCTGTATCTATCTGCAGAAAACCAATCGTCGTCTCGGGACTTAAAACCTAGATCAACCAAAAGTCGTTCTCAGGGACTTGGATTACCCTAGATTCGTACAGCAAAGTCGTCTTGGGATCTTATAACCTAGATTGACACCAACAAATTCGTCTCGGGATTTGATACCCTAGAGTCGAACAACAAAACACATCTCACTTGTCGTCTTCGAGTATGAGACCATGGATTCGGAATAAAAATATTAATAATAAAATAAAATAACGTGCCTCAATTTGCCATCACAATCGTCAGTATGTCCACCACTTTCTTCCAATTTCATTTAATTTCACGAAAACCAAAAGCACCCCCTTTTCTCTCTTTGTAAAACAAATAACCAGATCGTTATAAACCGACGATCGACCAACAAATAGTAAGATCTTGTCGAGTGGCTATCATTTGAACCAAAGATCGACATCAAACAAACAAGTAAGTCGACCGGTTATCAACACAAAGCCAACGATCAACAAATAAATGTGGCGTCGTTGGCTGAGACCTCGGTGGGGAATGCGCGGCAGATGGTGGTCGTTGTGGTGGATCTGGTGAGGAGACGGTTGTCGGTTGGTTTTGATTGGATTTGATTGATTGGTGGAGGTGGATTTTCATTATTACTTGATATTTGAAGATAAAAAAATGACAGAGGTTAAGGTTTAAAGGGAGCCCTCCGAACCTCCGGCGTGTAGCCGGCGGCCGGAGGCGGCGGCTGAAGAGTTTAGGGTTAGGTGTTTTGTTGGTTTTTGGAGAGGATCACAATCTCTGATACCATGTAAGACAATGATAAAACCCGTTTGGTATAATATTATTGATCAACCAAATATATAGAGTACAAGATATCAAACCCTAATGGACCCAACCCACAATGGCTTGGGCCAATAATTTATGCGTCTAACAATTATTAGGGGTTTATGACCATATTTCATTTCGGCATATATTTTATAAGCCCCAAATTTTTTTGGCTTATTTTCAGAGTTATGGGCTTATATAAGTTTATCATATAAGTCTCAAAATAAGCCGAAAAATTGGGGCTTATGAATTATAAGCCGAAATCAAATAAGCTGAAACAAACACCCCCTTATTAAGTTACCAAACCTGTTATATTTATGTTTGTTATGGTACCGTATAACATGTGTTTGATAAAAATGCTTCAACTCAGTATTAGTACACGCTTATTAGCCGAAATTATAAGTCCCTTATGTCACTCAAACTATCTATGTGTCTATTGTCATGCAAATGCTAACCATTACGGATTCTAGTTTACTAGTTGGTCGTGATTATTATAAGTAATGTCATTATCTTATCTTATTGTGATGCCTAATTTGTTACGATGACAATTTATCAATTAGGATATTAATACTTCTCTGATTATCCATAAGCAGCAAACTTATTTGTTGGTTGATACAGGATTTTGTCGGGAATGACCGAGAATTTAAGATAGATAGAAGATTAGAAACGTAAATGGATTGGTGACTCGTATGATAGTTTTCAGGAGTTAGGGTGCTTTCACGTTGTGCGGATGTATATTATATTAAACAAGCTCAACATTCTTACCTATTTGACCTGTTAGCGACTTCACATAAGCTACCCATTTATAACTTCAATTCACCCATATGCAACATATATAAGGCATATATTGACTGGGTGAAAGAGAGGTATAAAATCCAAACGTGGTAGGAAACATATGTAGCAAGTTGAGTTTGAAGTCAGGTTGAGGAGCTGTATGTTTGTTACTTATATAAAGTTGATGGTGAGATGTACACATTTTGCTTAGGCCAGATTATTTCAAAAATTTTTGGTGCGAATCGTTAAATAGTGTATGTAAAGCTTAAACCGAACAGCCAAGTACAAGTCGCTTCGACAAACCTGCGAGAGCCGGTTCGGACGGTTATCGGATTCTAAAATAAACTTATAAACCTAACCAATGTTTGTTGGCTTATGTTATAGAGATGCTCAGTTTTAGCTTTGTATTCTCTTCCATGTCTGTTTAGAACATGTTTGTGTTGTTTTAGCAAATGCAGCCTATTAAGAGGGTGTAAGCAAGCACTTGGTTTAGATACGTGCTAATTACTACTTACTTTCAGTATGTGAATCGTAGGGTTTTTTTTTACTATGTTTTTGGCCCCTGCATAGTTATCTGGTTTGGTGGATTATAAGTGAGTCTTCGTAAATTGGTCTATAACAATCCTAAATCTAACAATCACAAATAGCAAAAATAAGAGTATTTCTGCTGATACAAAAAAGAAAGGCTGCAAACTTTTTTTACTAATAGCTGCTTTTCGGTATATATATATCGCCACCTAATCATAGTTGTTTATATTTAACAGTTCCTTCATGCATAGATTGCCTTCAAATATCATATTCAACATCTTCTCAAGAGTACCCGTTAAATGTTTGGCTCGATCCCGGTGCGTATCAAAAGTATGGTGTAGCTACATTGATGATCGTTACCTTGTGGTCATTCATGACAAACGACTTGCAGAAGAACCCACACCCATCTTGTACCATCCAAATATTTCTTGTGAGAGAATATGTTTCCATGTCATTGAATCTAAACAACCTGGAACTACTCATTATGTCTTGAAGCCGAAAGAGGGACCGATTTTGGAGTATATATGCAAGGAACCGCTCTCTAGATCTTCTAAATTCAATATTCAAGTCCAAGGTTCTTGCAACGGGGTGATGTGTTTATCAGCTCTCTGAGAATGGGATTGCGTGGAGGGGGAGCATGTTTAGCAGCTCTGAGAATGGGATTGCGTGGAGGGGGTGACGGTTTAGCTTTGGCAGAGATTTAAGTTTTGATTTGACTTCTGGTTTGGAGCATGTTTGGTAGGAGATTTAAGTTTTGATATGACTTCCAGTTTTACGTGGAAGGGGTTTTGTTTTCTTTTAAAAGTAATCTTCAACGGAGCTTTGAAAAAATAACCCCAAACCCCCCCCCCCCCCCCATATTTTTTTTTTTCTTTTTTTTTTTTATAGCAGTGCAAGAAAAATAGGAAATATGTCACTCAAAAAATATTAAATGAAATAAACTAGTCATCTAAAACCTAAACAACCACATTGTTCGATTTGGTGGTTTACATGTATAAGGCCATCTGTCATGGAGAATCATATATGATTCTCAATGAATCATATCTGATTCACCATGACAGATGGCCTTATACATGTAAACACAAATACACACAGAAATGTTAACAATGTTGGATATTTGTGTTTACGCGTATAAGGCTATCTGTCATGGTGAATCATATATGATTCACCATGAATCATATATGATTCATGGTGAATCATATATGATTCACCATGACAGATAGCCTTATACGCGTAAACACAAAATACACACAAACATGTTAACCAGTTGCCGCCTACCACGTAATCACCCATCTATCCCTCCACTCCACTAACCCCAATCTACCCACATCAGTCGACTTACTAGCACCACATTATCAACAAGCCAATACACAATCAACTAGTCCCTAATTTCTTATCAAATAGCCCCCAAAAGTCAAAAACACTTTAAATCTCTTATCAAAACACATCAACAAGTCCTTAAAAAGCAATACATATATGATTCTCAATTAACAAACTTAACACAGAATCATATATGATTGTCTAAAAAAATCATTCAAAAACACTACTCATTTCAACACAAAACAATACTCATTCTTTAAAAACTGATCAAAACTGTCAATAAGCATACAAATAAGCATATTTAGCATAAAAACTAAGCCTAATAAGCAAAATAATCGGCAAATCAGAATAAGCATAAAAACCAAAATTAAAAGAAAGCAAAATCAAAATAAGCCTAAAAAATCAGAATAAGCATCATCACCTTGAATATATGATAGATCAATCTTCGTATTATGCTTCCTCGCTGCTATTTCACCGCGTAAATCCATCAATCATAAAATTTGGGGATAAAATTAGGGTTTGAGATATGAAATTAGGGTTTGTGTTTGTGAATTAGGATCGGTGGTTGAGTGTGTGTGTGTGTGTGTGTGTTTTATCTCATTTGTGTGAGATATGAAATGAAGAAGATGGGGGAGAAGAAAAAGACGAATGTACCCCTGTTGTAAAATGAGACGGGGTGTTTTTTTTAATGTGTATTTATCTCAACCGTTGGATGAGAACTAAATGAAGGGTGAAGATGCGTTCATTGGATCTATGCCAATTTTAAGGTCTATAATGAATTTTTGGTGTCTAGATATAATATAATTATCGCCATATTAAAATGGATAATAATCACAAATAACATACATGGTATAAACTTATGGCAAAAATATAACGAAAACACGACATCTTTAGTTTTAGCTAATAATCGTAAATCTAAAACAGAAAACAATAGGTTAATATCTTGATTTTTTTCATAAATTAATATCTTAAATTTATAACAGAAGACATGTTGTATGGCAAATTCAATATTTTGATTCTAGCTAATAATCATAAATAATTTGCTAAAATTTTAGCGTAGATAGTGTATAATAATCAATAGATTTCAGATTTGCCTTTTAGATAGTTGTTGAATAGAATCTTAAATTCAAAGAAGTACCGAACCCGTTAACATCTTTCTTCCAACATATCCTTTTCCTAAAGCTTTCGGTGTCTTATAGACGATTTTTGAAAACAACAACCTAATATATCCCAATACCATATAACCGATATAAGAAATAAAGAAATTAGAGAGAATCAAGTACCAATTCATATTTCATTCCAATGATTATATTATATGATCATCCAACCAAATAAAACATACACACTCCGTGTATACTTCATATATTACACAATATACTTTATAACTTTACCTATTTTTAAGAATTATCATGTTGAACTTTTAAATTTTTTACGATATAGGATAATTATGAACCGCTTGAGAGTCGGTTGATTGACATAAAGAAAATGACCGATACACTTCATATTTTTTTTTTTCCTTTTGATTAAGATATGCTACCTCTCACGTATGACTTTAGATGAACTTATGATTATGATCATTCTTTTTCATTTTAACCCCTTTATTTGCACAACTCAACAAATTTAACCCAAATTGAATAAATAAATAAGTATTATTTTTTTTCTTTAATTTTAAATTTCTAAACACCCCATCAACAACATCAAATTCACTGGATTAACAAAACCCATCAGCCACCATCACCTAAAATTCATAGTATATTTTTTGAATGATTATTGTAGATCTATTCAAAGAATCCTCAAATTCATAGTAACATCAGTCACCACCACGTTGTGTTTTTTCGTGTTGTTTAATGGTTTGTATAAACTGGTGATCACGTTGTGTTTTTTCGTGTTGGGAATCAATCGGGTTTTAGGTTTTGGTTTCATATTTTTTGTCGTTTTAATTTACGTCTTAAAAAACGTCATGACTCATAAACCGTGAGGTTTGATCATGACACCACGTCTCATGCTATTTATAACGAATTTAAGTTTTTATAAAAAGAAAGCCAAAGCAAAATAGAACACAATGATATAGAGAGAAAAGGATATAGGGAGAAAATAAACATATGTACGGCACCACTCCAATGACATTGTGGGTGTGACGTGTGTTAATAAGACACCATTATTTTAGTTTATAAATGATGTCACGTTCAGCATGTGTGGTCATATCGTGACAGCTTTAGTCACCAACTTGAACTTGGATCCCTTTAGTCAAATAATTAGCGGGCCCAAAAATCTTAAATCGAATAGATAAGGTTTGACTTTGACACATGTTTGATATTTTGCTGGTCTTTTAAAAGGGTGTTACTATTGGTACTAATCAGGTTTTGGTCTTTGGTTTCTCTTTTTTGATCTCGTTTTAATGTAGTCTTAAAAATACGTCATGACTCATATGCCGTTGAGGGTTTGATCATGACGTTCGCCTCATGATAGTTATAACGAATTTACAGTTTTATAAAAAGAAAGCAAAAGAAAAATTGAACACAATGTATAGATATAGCGAGAAAGGAAATAGGGAGAATAATAAATTATGTAACGGCACCACTCAATGAATTTGTGGGTTAGTGCTGACGTGTGTTAATTTAAGACAACGTTTTTTTTAGTTTTTTAATGATGTCGTGACAGCTTTAGTCAACATCTTGAACTTGGATCACTTTAGTAAATAATTAGCGGGTTTGGGACCCAATATCATTGAAATCTTAATCGAATAGATAAGTTTGACTTTGATCATGTTGATATTTTGCTAGTTTACAAAGTACATACAATATGGTAACTACGTCCTTAATATAAGTGTCCACTATTGTTTTCGATGTCATTCTTCTTCATACTTTGACCTTAAATTATTTTGTTTGTGTTATATAATACTTAATGAAATCATTCCATGAAAAATACATTTAAAACTCAATCATTCATATATTTTGCATCAGGTTTTTATATAACACAATCAAAAATAAGTTAAGGTTCAAAGTGAAGATGAATGATTCAAAAGTCTATATGGACACTTATTTAGGAACGATGGAGTATTTAAAAGTCTCGAATATGAGTATTTAAGTGCACACTTTTATTGAGTCATAATATAAACGTATATGTGGATAGCAACATAATTATTAAAACATTTATAACACTACTATATTGGTTCCTTTTTGTCTAAATTTTTGTTTTCTAAAAATTACTTCATTTACTTACCATCTTAATACCATTTTAGTCTATTCTTTTTTTTACTCATTGGTCTTAAATATACGTCCGCTTATACAAATTTGCAAGAAATTCTAATGTCTCTCAATAAATATGTTTGTCATCCAATTAGATATCATTCGTTCTCAACTAAAGAACGTTTTGATTCGGTTAAAGTATTTAGACAATCCCGAAAGAATTAAAAAGTTTTATCGTTTATTTTGGGGACTCGCTAAGTATTAGGGATGACAACAGAGTCAGGAATGTCGGGATTGTTAGGCGCTAGTCGAGCGATTGGGTGGCGGGGATTACTCAGTGATTAATTAAATTGGAATTTTTATATATAAAATTATAAAAAATTTTAAACTATATGTCTGAGTTATCCGATTTGGCCGATTTTTACCCGTAACCAAGTTGACTGATTTAATCAATTTTTATCTGGTTAATTGGTATGTTAACTAATTTTTAACCAAATCAATTAATAAAGTTGATTAGTGAAAATATCGAGCGGTTAATCACTACCTAACGCCTAGGCCTATTTAGTTTGATGTTGAGGGCAAGGCTGTCAAGATCGAGATCTTAGCTAAGGCCGTTTTCGTAATTGCAAGATCGCGATCGTAAGATCACACCAATGTGTATTTTCTTGCTAATAAGCGTTGATGGGTCATAACGTTATAAACTTATACATATCTAATTTATATCAAACACGAATTCATAAGATAACCTAAAACATCATGATAATAAAAATAGTGAAATTTATTCAATTTGTTCTAGTCTTCATTGTTGAATGAACAATTTAGGTTGAAAGGAAAAAAAAGACTGAGTCGTAAGCATGCCAAGATCCAAAACAAAAAGATTAATCTATTTGAAATGTTTCAGCGACTTCATCTTGCATAATAGAAATTTGATTCCATTTAAAACACAAAATAATATGGATTAGTATAACAGTAAGAAAGAAAAAAAACAAGTCTTATATATAAGGTTTTGAAAAAAAAATTAATAAGATAACTCATCAAATTAGTAAGATCGAATCGATAGACGATCTTACGAACGACCCCACGGTCTTATGAGCGATCTTACAACATGCACGATCCTAAAACAATCCTACACGTTTTTTGTTGGTGAGGTCGTAAGATGTTACAATTTAACTCGCGATCTTAACCGTCTTGGTTTAGGGTATTATCACGCCTTGCTCTAAAAAATACTTTAAAGAGGAAACATCCCAATATAAAAGATCTAAGTGCATGTTTGGTATATGGGTGTAGATATCATGGAATGGGTATGAAATCATAACATTTGTTTGGTTTGAAGGTATGAGATTCGAAGGGCCCACTAAAACCTAATAAATGTGGGTTTGATGAAAGATGAGTGATTTAAGTTGGTTTCATTAGAACCGTTTCCCTTTTTCTTAGGAAGTGTTTGTTATGTGGGTTTTGGAAAAAAAGAATGAAATCATTGACAAATATAGTCGTTTGGTACGTGATGCCTTCAGTCACATCAACCTTTTGATTGGCAAAACCCATTTCGTATGAAAGAGGTGGTATTTCTTGATACCCACTGACAAAACTTAGCTGACATGTTTAACATCACACATTTATATAATTGTATTACTTAATCATTGATTATTTTGTGATAATCTGATTCATAAGTAGATAAAATATAATATTAATAGTATATATATTTTTTCTACATCTTTTCAAATCCGAATCTGAATTCGAATTCAAATCTAAACCCACTTACAAATCAAACGCACCCTTATTGTAATAAAACAAGCAAGATTAACCGCGCGTTGCTGCGGGCGTTAATTTTTCGCGCATTGTTGTGGGGAATTAAATTTTTTTTTGTGTTTATTTTTTCGGTCTCATGTTTAATAGTTTGTTTTTGTTCTTATATAAAATGACAATCGCGCGTTTTTTTTTTTGCCCAGGCCGATAGAAAGTCGTAAATAGTTAAAGATGAGAGTACTTCCTGTAAAAAAAATTCTTATTTTTGGAAAAAAAAGGAGGGGGATAATAATTTTTTTTTTTTGCCGATGAACAGTAGCACTGTTCATTTTAAGCACTGTAGCAGTGCCAAAACGACGTAGTTTTACTTGTGAAATGTGTTATTTATTTATTTTTATTTGTTTTTTCGCGCGTTTTTTTATGTTTAATAGTGTAAGTTTATTTTTTCCTGCACGTTACTGCGGGGCGCTAATTTTTCGCGCGTTGTTTGTCGGTCTCATATTTAATAGTGCGGGTTTACTTTTTCAGTATAGTCAATTCGGAAATGTTACCGCGGGTATTTTTTTATAATTGGGCCGGCCCAAATTTTTGGGCCTGTTTAAGTCAATTCGGAAATGTTACCGCGGATATTTTTTTATCTGAATGCGTCGGTACTTTTGTAACATTTTTTTCCTCCCTATTTTGTGCCGACAAATTTAAAAAAAAAACTAATTGGGCCGGCCCAAATTTTTGGGCTAAATTTTTTGGGCTTTTTTTGGCCTTCATATTTAATAGTGCGGGTTTATTTTTTCAGTATAGTAAATTCGGAAATGTTACCGCGGATATTTTTTTATCTGAATGCGTCGGTACTTTTGTAACATTTTTTTTCCTCCCTATTTTGCGCCGACAAATTAATTTTTTTTTTTTTATCTGAATGCGTCGGTACTTTTGTAACATTTTTTTCCTCCCTATTTTGTGCCAACAAATTAAAAAAAAAAAACCAATTGGGCCGGCCCAAATTTTTGGGCTAAATTTTTTGGGCTTTTTTTGGCCTTCATATTTAATAGTGCGGGTTTATTTTTTCAGAATAGTCAAATACGGTAATTGTTACCGCGGATATTTTTTTTATCTGAATGCAGTTCGGTACTTTTGTAACATTTTTTCCTCCTATTTTGCGCCAGTACAAATTATAATAAAAAAAACTATATTGGGGCGGCCCATTTTTGGAGTATAATTTTTTTGGGCTTTTTTCCGGTTTTTTTCGGTTTTTTTTTCGTATTTTATTTTTTTTGTATTTTTATAATTTTCTATATGTTATAAAACTGTGACACGAAAAAAACGGAACGAAAAATATAAAGTTTAACAGGTCAAAAGTATGAAACTGTCAAAATTTACAGAAGAGAAACTGATAAAAAACTACGTTGCACTGTAAAAAGAGGGTACAAAAAGAATCTTTTGTACCTTTTAGCAATATTTAGTGGGCCGGGGTACCAATAGGGGTACCCTATTTATAATATAAAACGAAATGTGGATAACCATTTTGTCTATGATAACTCTATTTATTTAGAGGCTTATAAATACCATTTGTATTTATAGACGTATTTTGTCTATAAATGGTAGTGATTCTTTCACCCCCAAATATAGGAGGTATGATCCACCATTAATGTTGAGCTTATTTTTCAGCTGCTTATTTTGGATTTGAATTTGTAACGGAGGTTATTTAATCAATTTGAAATTCATCAAACCCTAAGGTAAAATCGCTGAATTTATGCTTATTGTTTTTGATAAATTGCTTGACTGACTTAAAGATCGCTGTGATTTTGTGTTAATGACACAAGTGTTGGATATGACTTTGTGCTTATTTGTCTTTGGTTGCTGAATCATGTATGTGTAAGCCAAGTGTTTGATAAAATGCTTCACTGACTTAAAAATGATTTTGCCCTGTTGATTTTATAAAGTATTGTTGTGGATATGAACTCGAATTAAATGTCGCGTTACCTTTTGTAGTGTACTAAGGTTTAGTGCGAAAATAGGAATGACTTATTTTAGTTTTGTGCTTATTCAACTATAACTATTCATTGTAAATCACAATTTAACTAAAATACAATTCAGTTTCAAATTACAATTTAGTGGCTGATAACTCGACCACTCGGTCTCTACTAGAGGAGCGTCTTTGTTTCTATATATAACTACTTTGACATGAACTGAATAATGAGTTTCATTCGCTGACAAGCTAGGCTTCCCTTTAACAAATGCTTACATGAATTACTCCAATTCAGTTTGACTGTTCTATGAGTTACTTGAACTGTAACTCATTCAGTCTTGCAATCTACGTTGGATATACTGCAAAAGTATAGCTGCTTTTCGGTATATGTATCACCACCTAATCATAGTTGTTTATATTAAACAGTTCCTTCATGGATAGATTACCTTCAAACATCATACTCGACATCTTCTCCAGAGTACCCGTTAAATATTTGGCCCGTTCTAGGTGTGTATCGAAAGTATGGTGCAAGCACATCGATGATCCTTACCTTGTGATCATTCATGACAAACGAGTTGTAGAACCCACACCCATCTTGTACCATTCAAAGCTTTCTCGTGAGAGAATATGTTTCCATGTCATTGAATCTAAACAACCTGGAACAACTCATTATGTCTTGGAGCCGAAAGAGGGACCATTTTTGGAGTATTTACGCAAGGAACCGCTCTCTAGAGATTCTATATTCAATATTCAAGTCCCAGGTTCTTGCAACGGGGTGATGTGCATATTACAAGACGATGGTTCTGTAATAACCTCGCTGTTTGTGGTCCATCCTCTAAGGAAAGAATGTTATGAGCTTCCACCGTTTCCGTTGCGTTTTAATAAGCTCATGCGCAGAGAGTCTTGTGGGCTTGGTTTTGATACTTCCACCAACACTTGGAAGATGTTGTGTGTTTTGCTAAAAGAATATGCGCCACCACATAAGCCTGATATGGTGAAGAAAAATCTATGCTCGTTGGTGCATTTGTATTTGGCACAACTCTTGGCGAGAGAGAGAAAAGGAGAAGAAAGAGAGAAGAGAGGAAAGAAAGACGAAGAAGAGTGAAAGGAAGAAAAGAAGAGAAAGAAAGAAAATAGAAAAGAAAGAATTGAGAAAGAAGAAGTGAAGAGAGAAGAGAAAGAAAGGAAGAAAGAGAAAGAGAATGAGAATATGAAAGAGAGAAAGAAGAGAAAAGAAAAGGGAGAAAAACACCAGTCCCGTTTCTTATCCAATATCAGGTAAAGCCGTATTTGCTAATGGCTGTCTGCATTGGTTGGCCAGTTATTCTGACATCAAAACCGAAGATGGTGGAAGACCAGTAATATGGTTTGATGTAGAGAAAGAAGAGTTTGGGCTGATTGATCCTCCAAAAAGAATGTGTGATTTATGGAAAACTTAACCACTTGTGTCCAGTTGTAAAACATTGCATGTTTTTCACCCCAAAAACTTTGTAAAACAAAAGCATGTAAAACGTGGGGCTATGAACTCACCTTGAGTTCTGATAATCCAAATATCGCAGATAATGCGTCACGTAAAAGATCGAATGCAACCTAAATTATCATAGGTCGTATAAGTACCGAGTACTTTAATTGATAACATTGAATATAATCCTATAGTTGTTACATCGTACTATCGTTCGGGCTATCATAATTAAAGAGGTCATGACATGACGTACGAGGAGTTAGGACACTTTAAATCGTAAATCCAACAACTCGTCGATACGCCATCCGAAGAGGCCTCATTATGAAACTCCCTAGTAATATAGTACTTTGATAACCACATAATATTCTATATAGCTCAATCACCAACTAATGGTTTTGGAAAAATTGTGTTTAACAAGTTTAAACATTTACAATTACCGTTTTAGTAAAACTGGCGTAACTTTCGCGTTTTAAACCCGATTCTCGCGTTTCTTATGTCCATCTCTTCGTATTAAGACGGGTTATCGATATTTGACATTTTTATAAATTTTATCCCCTGATGAACAGTAACTTTTACTGTTCATGACAGACATGAGTTTTATATAATTCGTATTTGTCGTCGTAAAACCCGTAAATGTCGTATTTTATTCGTTATAGCTCCGTTTTTAATGATTCTTTCGAGGACGTTCTCGTATTTGAAAGTTCTATATATTTATGAGGTTTACAAAAATATAACTTTCTGTCATGAATAGTAACTTTTATAAAAATAGTTTTATAAAAGTATTAATTGTCGTAAACTCGCAAAATTCATAACTCGTTCGTTATTAATTGAAAAATTGCGATTCTTTATTTTGGAAGCCTAAAAAATTGTATTATTTATTTAAAAATATTTAAACTTGCTGGTTTGTATTTTTATATAAAATGTTTTTATAAAAATTCATTTAGACTTCGTTTAGTAACGTATAACTCGTTTTTTTAACGTATACTTTTTGTTTATAATCCCGTTTAACAAGTTTCTTATCTTTCGGAATGTCGTGAATGTTTATCTTATACACAAACATAAAGAGTATGTCAAAATTCTCGAATTTTGGACAGCAAGTTTGCTTGAGTTTGTTAATCCATTTGATCTTTTTCTTTATACTTTACTACTTTTGTATTTTACAAACGTCTCATATATCATATATATTAGAAATATTACATATATTATGTGTCTAATGTCCATAGTAGTCTCATATGTGGGGCCCAAGTTTCACTCATTGTTAATACAAATCCATTAACTATACTTTTAAAACCATAACTTTACTTAAGTACCTTAATTTACTAGTTTTGTCAATAACATTTTATACATAACAAGTGGGTACAATTCTGAGTGTATTTCTTTCCAGATGTCTTTATTTTAGTTTGTTCTATTAACATGATTAAAGTCATAATCAATATTACCATGTTTTTGTATTTCTTTCACTTGAATCATATTAAGTGTTTTTATAAACCTAATTTTACCCATAATCATATTTTACACATAATAACTTGATACAATTTTTTCTCATCCTTTTTTAACATGATGTATGTAATAACACCACCATGTTATGAGTGTGTAAATGATCATTTCAAGTATACACTTTCATTTTTATGAATAAAAACCTAAATGGTGATTTCAGCTTTAAAGAATAATCCGTACTGGCATATATGAAAGTTATAAAACATAAAAGAGTTTAAGTGGACCTTATGATGGGTTTGTGATGATGATGATGATGCACAAGTGCTCTAATACCTGGTGTAGACAAAATCCAAGCTTACACAAAGAAACCCTAGCTTTCCTTAATAGAAACCCTATAAAGTATGAAAAATAATAAAATGGTAGATTTCTTTCACCCTTTGGGTACTCAATTGCCAGTGTAGCTGTAGTTGCTGATCATGTTTGCTCAAGAGAGGTGTGGATTTTCAGATTAAAAACATGAGTTTTCTTAACTTATTTATAGATAAATGTAACGATGTTTGTAGTTTTTTGTTTATTGAAGTTTTTACACGAATCAGTTATTAAGTTAATCATTAGTTATTAGACCATTTAAAGTTATGCAGACCTCTCCTAATTTGATCTTTAATATGGAATCTAACTTGAAAATGTGACATGCCATAAGTACTGCATATTGATTCAAAGCATTAAGGCTCAATATATACTTGCATTTATTTATGTTTATTTGAGAAGGAAATGGAACAGTGGTGAGGATGCAAAGTACTTGGTGTATGCTCTTAGTTCAAGTCGAAGCGATTGGGTCACTATTAAAGTAATGTATATTTTATGACATGAAAGTTGAGCCTGATACATGGTCATGGGTGAGTGATTGAATTATTAACTTTACTTATGAAGTTCAGTTTGGCAGCAAGTGGATGACCTATTTGATGTGGGTCAAACCGCGTCGCATTGGGTTGACCCATAAACACATTTACCCACTGTGAACTTTTTTCAAGTAAATATTGAGTTACATAGGATTAGAAAAAACAATTTTATCACAATAATAATCTGAATTTTAATAATAAAAACAACTTTATCAAGAAAAAAAAGCCTTTTAGGAATAATATAAAAACACTTACTCCCTTTTTTTGTACATTGCGGGATTCATTTGAAACTAAGTTGGTGTTTGTTTCGGCTTATATGTGGGCTTATGAACTCATTTTTATTTCGGCTTATATAACATAAGCCTTAATTTTCGGGCTTAATTAGAGACTTATGGGCTTATATAAGTTTATTACGATAGGATATTATATAAGCCCATAAGTCTCAATATAAGCCACAAAAGTAGAGCTTATGTTATATAAGCCGAAATCAAATAAGCTCATAAGCCACATATAAGCCGAAACAAATACCCTCTAAAAGACCAATGAAGACCAAATAAACTTCCAATAACTCCTAAATTGATAGTTTTTGGGTGTGGGAATGTTTTTGTCCAGTGCCGACCTACGATAAACCCTCCCTATTTTCATTCAGGTAACATAACTACTTAATGTGGGGTCATTGTCATTAGAAACTATATTTGACAATAAGATTAATTCAGAAAGTTGACAAACATTGGTCTGGTTTCTATCAGCGGTAACCAAGTAAGCATTTATATTGCTATCTTTATAATGTTCAAGTATGCTCTTTGTAGTATTATTTTAGTTCAATCATATGTATTTTGGGGATCCTTAGGTACATTGTGTTTCCGTACTTAATCATATATACCAGATTAAGATGCATAGTAATGTTTTTTAAGGACCATTGAATCAGTTTTTGCAAGACGTTGGCAAACCGAGGATGTCACTTATGCTACTAAAATTATATTTACTTAAATAATTCTTTTGTTAGTAAATAAATGCATTATAAATAAACTTGGGTGATTTAGGCCTTTCAACCCGTACACACCACAAGGCGAGCCTATCCCTACAAACAAACGTGCTAAGGATGCTGAGATCTTCAGTGATCCTAAGTTGTAGCACAAGTGCATAATTTTGAATATCTTTATTTTGATCTGCTATATATAAACATGCATGTTGGAAAGTCATTATCACACAATACTTAAATTCTTCTTGGTGTGGCAGGTTTACAGATACCGTTTGGAACTTCACATGCAATGCTTCAGATATCAGCTTCAGACATTTCATATTTCCTTTACCCTCCCTGCACAGGATCTGTGTGGTCTTGATGATGGTACTTTCCACCTTATAGTTCTGGGTAGGATCAGTATTGATAACGCCTCTTGTGCAACTTTAGAGGCTTTGTTAATGTAGGTATGCAGTTTTGTCTTTGCCAATTTAACCAACTAATTGTAATGATTAACAGAAAAGAACATGTTCAATGTATTTATGTCTACAATTTAGTTTACATAAATGTCTTTGGAACTTGTCAAGTATAAATCCATTACAACCACTAACATCTTTTTTTACTGGCCTTTGTCAGATGTCATCTTTAGAAGTCATATAGAGTATGATAGTCAAGGACTCAAGGTTAGTCTCCATTTATATATTCTATATTTATTTGACTGTGTAAGAAGCGCCAAATATGTTTCTATCGAAGTTGGTTCGAAGCTTATTATGAACAAGAATTTGTGTTGCAGGATTGTCTAACGAGACTCAAAAAGCTCTTAACAAGTATTCATTGATTGGTAAGGATGATCTTCATCCGAGACACTTTATAGCAAATAGGCAATCTGAGTGTTTGGATAGAACTGCTAACCGGTTTCGTTATTCAAGCATTCAGGCTTTGTGGGTTTAACTGCAAAGCATGTAAATTATACCCTTATCTATGTTTTAGATTATTGCAGTCAACACTATTTTCAAGGGTTAAAAGCAAGAAAGATCTTAAAGTGTTGTGTTGTGACAAAGATGCAACTACTACAATTATACAACCAAAGTTGCGTAAAAAGAAGTTCTGCGGGCTACAAGTTTGATGTTTTTGCTTTCAGTTATCAACAATCAAGTATATGTAATTTTCTTACATTTATTAATAACATGATCTTATTTTACATGTTAACATTATATTGTTTTTTAACATGATCTAATTTGTTATAACTTAATGTTCTTTTGTTTTAGATTATTGCAGTCAACATTGCCCTATGTAACTTTTATCGACTACACAATTTCTTTAAGGCAATATTTTGTAAGGTAGTCCTTTATGCATGCCCTAAACTATTTTTTGAGTATTAATATATCATGAAATCATCCATATTTGTCTTTTATTTGTACAAATGTAGAAGTTTCATATAATTATTAATATGATACATTGTACCAAATCAGGTATATCATAACAAATTATATGATACATGGAACTGAATATCCCAATAACGTCACATGTATTCAACCCTTTCTTTTGATCTCACGTGTATTTTATAAAGTGATTTATCAAGTTGTATACTATGTTTTATTAGTTGTTATTGTTTGTTTCATCAATGTTTCACAATATTATCTTATAAACTCTCTTGTTAATTACACGAGGCATGTAGACCCGTGCGATGCACACGGGTTGTATCTAATTGTTAATTGCGTATGGTTGTGTGAGTTGGGGAGGCAGACATGTGCATAACACTTACTTTAAAGATACATCATATTAGAGCTCTTTAATTTCTTTAGCTCCTTCGTTGAATCTGATCCTAAGATAAAAACATCTTCCTCTGGATGGAAAATTGGTGGGTTCTCAAATCTTTTAAAACTGCAGGTAGATAGACAACATCAGATTACTATAAATCAAATATTTAGAATGTAATGTTTTAGATGGTTAACTAATTATTTACGTTATAAGGAGAAAAAAACTTCCACATATGATAAGAACCGTAAAAATAATATCTTCTTATGAATCAGTAGCCTTATAACTTAATACTTAGAAAATCCAAAATATCAAATTAATGTATTAGCATAAAAGATTGAATTGGTCTCAGCGTAAACAATCATTTAAAAGATGGCTTCTTGCTATGATTCTAATTCATGAAAACTTTTTAGTGCTTTAAGTTTCAGGTGTTTAAAGATGTGAGCTTTTCTCTCCTAAATAATAAGTATAAAGCATTAAGTTATATGTACTATTGTGGTTTTATATTTTCATGGTTGTTTTGGCATATACTTCGATGATTTTCATTTGTTTAGCGAGACATGTATAGTTGATCACTAAAAACAAACATATATTCCAACATGATGTTCAGTTCCCAAACTACAAATTGTTCTTCCTATAGTGTTGTAAAAAATGCTAGAAAATAGTTCATCAAAACACATTCGTAAGAGGGCCTGTTAGAAATTACCACACATTCGTGCTGAACTATAACGACCTTTCATTTTTTAGAAGCAATGAGTAGGCGACTAAAGTTGTATTCCTTAAAGATGTGGCCCACAAACACATAAGCATCAGCAGATTCAACGGTTTTGGCACATAAAGTCATACGAACCACACCTCAGGAGGTCCTGATAAAAATGCAGCCTACATCAGTGTATGCATATGTACTACTATGTTGCAGGTAATAAAAAATACCTCGTTTATTCCTTAGATAAGTCCATGGTTCCATATGAAGTAGTGGGCTTTCTGTAATCGCTTTTTATTATAAAATTACTAAACTTTTGAGTAAGAAACACCTAAAACATGATATACAAATTAATGTGAATCACTTGCCTCTTCTTAAAGGTGCCATGAGCTTGGTAGAGATATTCCTCAAAGTATCAAGGCACATATTAGCTTTGCCTTATGCCATAGCGGCATTTTCGACCGTGTTCTTCATACGGTCATCTGTGTATATTTAGTCTGAACTTAAGCATGAACGAAAATCCGTAGTATAGATGATAATCTAAATTTATGAAATATAATCGTAATACTCACCCGAGCTTGCACACTATACTTTGCCCTGCAAGAAGGAATAGTTGAGCGAATTTGTGGTATATCCTATATCATAACACGGGGTCGATTCTTGGATCTGGCTAGTTTCTAGAGAGAGAAACACTTGAGAGAGAATATTCTAGAGAGAGAAAGTGTTTCTTTGTAAAAGGAAAATAATGAACTAGCTTGCCTCTTCCAAAGTTGGAAGAGGCTATATATAGTACTTACAATATACCGGGTATTCGTACCCGACTTAAAACCGAAAAACGACTTTCACTTCACACCGGTTAATTAAGTATATATATTCCTTGTAAATACTTTGATCATTAACTAATTCTTAATAACAGAATTTACTTTCGTTGTAATCATTGTGTGTTTCATCTTTGAGTATCATACATGAATTTCTGCACTAACCGAATATCCAAACACCCCCGCACAAGAATCATGAACTCGCACCCTGTGAAGAAGAATTGGCGGGAACTTTTTCCCTCCATAATAGATTCTAAACATTGGCATCAGAGCCCAAAGCCTGGGAAAAATAGATGAAATCCACACTTTCACAAGAGAGTTTATGCGAAGAAAGATTAAAGGAGAAAAAGAAGGGTTCGCCCCTTGTTCATGCCAAATCACGAAAGAATGCAAAGCCATGCTTCGAAACAGGATTGAACAAATCAACTTGTTCAATTCCAACTTGTCATCCAGTAAATTCATGAACTATACATGTTTTTATTAAACACAAGAAGGGCATGTCGCGAAGTCCTGCCCGAAAAAACTAAGCGACGAACGCCTATATGCAAAGGCAAGAGCAACAACTTTCAGGCACGGAGACGAAGCAACTAGGGCACGAATAAGGAAGAACAAGGAAACGGTTAAATGCTTCAAGTGTCAAGGAACAGGACACTTTGCAAATACGTGTCCACAGGACGACACCAAGACGACGCAGAAACAAGAAAAGGAGACAACAGCCGCCATACATCATGCTTGCGAACCAAAAGTAAGCTGTATTAACTATCCCGAGTTTATGCACTTTTAGAAACTAGAGGAATAATAGATGGAACTGATAAGGGATCGTGGGACGACTTTTGGTATATTAGTAATACATCTAATAAGCATATGACTGCCAATCTAAAATTCTTCTTAAACCTTAAAGAAGAATTTATTGTAGAAAAATTAGAAAAACAGGGCAAGTTCCTTTTTACATATTGGTGTACTTGGGTGATGGTCATGATAAAAAACGGAAAAGAATACCATGATACCAGGGGTGCACTATGCCCCTGAAGTTACGCTTAATATTTTATCAATTGGATTATTAAGGCAACAAGGGTTCGAGATATCATCAAATGGAGATAGATGCACGTTGGCGTATATGTTCAAAGATAAGCGAGGAACGGACATAAATCTTGACAGAATGAGAGAGCAACACAACAATTACTTGGAGGATTACTTTGATGCACTTGACAGAAGTGCAAACATCGAAAGGAGAATAGAGCAGCCTTATGAGAAGGAGAACGACGATGTAGAGATTGGTAATTTTCATGAGTGTGTTGCGTTTTTAGACTTGATCAGAAAAGGAGGGGCACTTAGCAACGAATGGGAAGTACATAGGGACAAATTCAATCGTGTCCTAACATGGTTCTTTAACCATTTTCTCATGCGACCATTGCCCGGATCATTGCCACCCATAATAAATGGAGTAACAATTCATCTTTTTGATTTATATGAATTAATTGAATGTATGGGAGGATACATAAGTGTGCAGTTTGAAGGCGACTTTGAAGGACTTGCGGAGATACTCGGATTAGAGAGATCCGATGGAATGAATATCCGAAGATGCTATTTGGACTACTTGGAACCCCTTGTCTCAAATTACAAGGCAGCGCGATCATCAAATCCCACTGGAGGATATGGAGATGAAGGCATTAGGCGCTTCGATGGTTACCACGGAGATGGTAACAAGGATGGATCAATGGCTGCGAAGGAGAAAGGAATAGTCAAGCATTTCGGGATTACCCTCGAGGAAGAGGAAGGCAAGTATGACGCTACTGCACAACAGGATGAAGAAGACATGGCAAGGATCAAGTGCTATATATGTCAAAGGATGGGACATTTCGATTCTGAATGCCCAAGCAAAGACCAAAGACCAACGGACGGAGCATCAACATCAAGACAACAAGGCGAGAAAGATACTCATAGTTCATCAGGCGACGATTTCACCATCATCGTTTGAACCTGCAGAAGATGGAAGCACAAACGGACTACTCTAACATCAAGCCTTAGATCTTACGGGGGAGATTGTTAGAAGTATATTTAAGATATAAGTCTTATGTTATAATTATCCATTTAGAACTTGTAAATAAATCTGCCAGAACATTAGGATAAGCAGAAATAACCCGCTGGCCCAATAGCCAAACGGTACTTTAGGAAAATAACCGCTCTTGTGAAGGGTTACGACTTTTACTTCACACCGGTTCATTAGGGTATATATATTCCTTGTAAATACTTTGATCATTAACTAATTATAATAACAGAATTTACTTTCGTTGTAATCATTGTGTGCTTCATTTTTGAGTATCATACATATTTTTCTGCACTAACCGAACATCCAAACACCCCTGCACAAGAATCATGAATTCGCATCCTGTGTAGAAGAATTGGCGGGAACTTTTTCCCTCCATAACAAATTTTAAACATATATGAGGCAATTACGTACCTTACTAAATCCCGGACATTTTGTTCCGTTATATATATAAACAATCTGACAAAAGGTGAGTTCAGAAGATTTTTTACTAACCAAGTTGAGCATCGAATGTAACAAATATCTGTAATCTAAATTTTATTTTCGAAAGGCATAAATGCAAAGCGGCAGAAGGGGTTCTAAATTCATCTTAAACTATATGAGCAAAAGAATACCCTCAATTTGGATGCAATTTTTTTGGTCAGTGTTATAGTTTTGCCACATATTTAAAAAAATGATTACTAATAAAAACTCATAAACTTACTAACACTCTCGAAACTACTGAGTGAGTACATGTTTTAATATTGTTGTTTAAGATTTAAAAAATAGGATTGTCTGGTTTTTCTGTGTTGTCAATAACATGAGTGGGTGTTGTTGTTTTTCTTCAAAAAATGGTTGTTTGGTTTGCAGTTTTGTTGTCAAAATGGTTTTTTTTATTTTTACCTTTTTTTTCCCTGTCAATATGGGTGTATCATTTGCTTCAAAAATAGTTGTATGGGTTTGCTGTAAAAATGTTTGTTTGACTGCTGATTTTCTGTCAAAAAGGATTTTGGCTGCTGGTCAAAAGGTGTTTGGATTGCTGAATTTTCTATCAAAAGGGAGATTTGGTTGCTGATTTGCTGTAAAAAAAAGGGTGTTTATTTGCTGTCAAAATGGTATTTTGTTTTGTTGTTTTTGAGGTCAAAAAGGGCTTGTTGTTTGAGTTTTTTTCTTTCAAAAAGGGAAGGTTCGTTTGCTGTAAATAATTAGTGTACTAGTTTTAATCCCCGTGCACGCACGGGGCTTGTACATTATGTTTTTTAAATATATTTATAATTTTTATTTTTTCTGTTTTATAAGTTATGAAAGTTTAAGGGGTTATTTGTTTTTTTTAAAGTCATAATAAAATTTGTAAATTTATAAATTTACACTTAACTCTATACAATTTATTTAAAATTAAACCACTAAAGTTTTATTAATTACCTCCTCTTTTTTTCAAGTTTTTGTTTTTATAAATTTGACACATATATTTTTATGTGTTTTTTTTCTTTATCAGATTTCTCCACCAAAATAATGCCAATTTTAGAAGTATTTAAGCTTTTTAATTAAACATATATTCAAAAATAATAAAAAAATTGAAGCATCATACCTAATAAGGAAAGATTATTTTTTTTGAAATGCAAAAGTCCTCACTTTTCGTTTTCTTTTACTAAGTAAAAGATGTGTTTGTTTAGATACCAAAGATTTTCATAGAAGTCCATAAAAGCATGCTTTAAATTACCTTATGCTTCTTTGAGTTCATTTTTGTTGTGACGTGCAAACACAAAAATATTAGTTACAAAGACCGATTATATAAATTACTAAAAGCGTTCGAATACTAAGCAGGTACATTGAACATGTAACTATTGATGAGCCATTGGACTGTCCTGCAATTCCCGCCAGTTTCTTAAGGTATTCCTTGTAGTACCTAAGCTGATTGATCAAACTTGTACCCTGCATCCGTTTTTCAAAAATTTTGAGTATGAGTGGTAATTTCAATTGCAAGTAACCCAAATCCCCATTCCACCTGCTCCTCCTCGTCATCCTCCTGAAAAAATATCAACATAAACAAACAAAATTAAGATAGCATTCGCTTCGTCCTCAATTCAACGTCAATCTCCGACGAACCTTGCACAATGCTTATGCAAAAGTTCAGACATTAGCGTAATTGAAGCATGTTTCCGAGTGTATTTGCTTATCGTTCACTTAAAGCACTTATTTCTATCAGGATTATCACTTAATAATGCTAATCCAAACACCCCCTTAACTAATTATATACGTAAAAAGAATGTGTGTTTGCCAACGAACCCAACAAATTCTCATTCCCTAGATCTCTTAACGACACAACCATTCTCACCAAGCAACCAAAAAATTCAGTAACCTTGATATAAAGAGATCAAACAAATTGTTTGTACACTAAGATTATCTATTAGCTGTGAAAGTACGTCAAATGAATACACATGAAGAACTTTTCTACTGGCTAATCCCTGATGCCACATCCACACTAATTGTCTGCACATGTGATGTATCTAAAAACAAATAGTAATTAGCCATTTAAATTGTCTTAAGTTACCTTTAAACGGTTTTTCCTCCAGTTTTGAACCTTACGTACATTCGTTTAAGGGAAACACCATCAACGATCATGACCACAATGACAAATTTTTACACGTCAGGGTACATCCCCACCTGCCAAAAAAATTAAGGCTTAATCAATAACCCATGACAAAAGAAATTGTTTAAGAAAAATGCAATCATTACCTGTTGCAGCTGATGTCGCGTGAGCAGCTTCATTTATTCCCCGTGTACCTTCATATCTAAAAAATGAATCTTATTGATGGTTGTTGGTTATAAAGCAATGATTTTTTATGGGTTTGATTGTTGCTAAGGTAATCAACATGGGTTTACAATCTTTAATCAAAAAGATCAAATCTTGATGCACATAAGATCAAATATTGATTGATCTTGAAGATTTTGTTTGTGGGCAACAATCGGTAACCATATCAATCAAATACTTCATAAACCCTTTTCCCCTTCCCCTGCGCATCGAATGCATACCTGCGCATTGAATCAACCCTTCCCCTTCCTAAGCATTTAATTTTGGCTAATTGCATTCCCCACCGGCTTAACTGCAAATTCAATGAGGCGTAATGATTCTGCATATAAGCTATTCATGACACAGCCCCATTAAATTTAGGGACTGAATCTTTTAAGATAATAGATTAATCTTGAGAAAGGAAATGTCAATCATTCTAGATCTTGTGCATGATCAACTTTCATACAACAACGAGATGGATCATAGTTCGCGCGTTGCGACGAGGGCTAACTTATTGTTAAAGTATGTAGGTAAACTGTTTTTTTGCATAGATTTTTGATTTTGGGTGTGCCGCCCAAAATTCAAATTGCACACTAACTTGTACACAAAAATGTCACAATCATCTTCAAGATTCTTCTTAAAACCTTAACAAAAACTAAGAAAGCTTTGCCAAAGTAATTTCGGGCTAGCGTCTAATACCCTTACAGCGTACATGGATCGACCGTTGTGATGTGCACCAAAAGAAGCGAAAAGAACTAGGGGACAAAAACTTGCATAATAGCCTTCGACATGATCTTGTGAATCATCTTTGGCAACGACATCTAAACAACAACAAC
>BQNB010040833.1:5108-47134 GCA_026074375.1 Tanacetum coccineum
ATCTGGTACTTAGTTGATTTTTTATGTTACCATTTTGACTACATAGCGGGATAAATTGCTTTCACTCGGGATTTAGTTAACTTTGGTGAAACAATTTAAATAGGTACATCCAGGACTTAATTGACTTTGATGTTACCATGTAGACTACATAGAGGGACAAATTGCGTACACTCGGGACTTAATTGACTTTGGTGTAGCAATTTATATCTGCACTTTCCTGGAGGGAGAAAAGTGCATCTCTGGGTCTTAATTAATTTTGGTGCTACGGTTTCGACTTCTGAAAAGGGGATAAAGTGTGTACTTTTGGCTGAATTCAAACAAGTCTAAAATGCTTCCTAAGTGAGACGATGTTAATGATATCATCCCCTCCCGCATAGTATCCTAAATGAGAAAGGAGGTCTTTGAGCCGAGATAAAGGAGGTTGTATGACTCAAGACGTGTGCATTAATTCTTATCAGTCTCAGGGGTGTCTGTTTGGGAGGGAGATGAAGAAAATAAGCCTACTAGTTGAGAGGGAGTAAAAACTCAACTAGATACTGCACAAGAAGTTCGGAGCATAATTCACATCAAAGTCGAAGTATTCAGATGAGAGAATTTCAAGGATGACAAATGAGAAGCAGATTCGGGTACTTCGACATGACCAGAAGTGCAGGAAAATATAGCTTTTTCAAGACATGCAACCGATTCAGAAACTTCGCAATGACCAGAAGTGTATAAAGAAAGTCATTGAAGACATGTCAGGAAGTTATGAGCATAAATCCAATCAAGGCCGAGATCATCGGTAGAGAAAACTTCTAAGTCATCCTCAGTAGTATACTACAGTGTGTTCGTCTACAAGCTGAAGAAATAAAGGTAGAGCATTCAAGTAGATTCAGGTCTTTGAAGACAATCTCAAGGAATGCTAGACTTTATTCTTATCATTTTTCTTTATTTTTGCTTGTAGGAAACATTATAACCAATTCACATGTGACACCATCTTGGAGGGAGATTGTTAGCCTCACTATTTTAGTAAAGCTGGCATCTTACACGTGAATTGGACTAGCTATAGACCAACTGCTAAACGCAGGAGCTATTATTGTAAACGAGATATAGATAGCTTTGTGTTAGGCTATAAATACTCCCCATGTCTCTCCATGGGGGGTTGGTGAAAGTTCATTTGTATTTTTCTCTTCTAATCTAATACATTATAAGTTTCTCTTTCACCCTCTCTCTATTTTCTCTTACTACAAAACTACAATGTTTCATTTTTGGTTTGATCAATCTCGTCCCCCCGAATAAGGTGTTTTGAATCGCGCTACAATATTGAAGTAGGGCATCCTCCTGCGCCTATACGCCTTCATGAGCATGCAGGTCATAGAATTTAGATATGAGGGATGGGTACTCGTGGTTCTCGTCGGTCTGAATTTGTACATACACATGCATATAAGATGAAATAAATTAAAAACGACAAATCACAAAAAGCCCATGTATATAATGAACTATATATAAGTAAAATAATTATAATGTGGCTTACTTGCTGATCTTGAATGACATCCAATGAGCTTGACCGCGAGATCCTTGACGGCATAAAATCGTGTTTCGGGCCATGTTTTAAGATTTTTTTGCGGCTCAGGCAGCGTTCTTTGGGTCTAGCCAAAACCGGATATGCTTTTCCCAGTCATCTAGCTCTACGTTAAGGGTAGGCCGACTTCTTATTCCTTTCAAATCACGATTAGGGACGTTTCATACGTATAAGAACTAAATTGTCAATCGGTAGGCTAACATACGTCCATCCTGCTACATGAGACCTATTTTATCAGAGAATGTTGCTATGTCAACAAAAAGGCTATGCAAGTTTTCTTGGCATACGTACTATCAACCATGTTGTTTACCCTACATGTTGAGCCGCCTGTGAGGCATTAGGTTTATTAGAGGACGATCAAGAATGGGAAATCACATTGGAAGAAGTTGCACTTACCGCCACGCCAGCAGAATTACGAACCCTCTTGGCGCATATTCTAGCATTCTGCCAAGTATCAGACCCGGTAAGACTTTGGAATCGTACATGGAAGAGTATGTCGGAAGATATACCGTACACCTCTTCCATATCACTTAACATTCCAGACCTGCACATAGACGATTCAGAACTCGAAGACTATATGTTGTACGAGGTGGAAGGTTGCTTGAATCATTGTTCAAAATAGCTGACAGATTTTGGCCTTCGTCTACCACCTGAGCATCTTATGTCTGTCCTAATAAATAGACTTCTAATGGAGGAAAAAAGCTATGATCGGCGACTCCTGGCGAGAGAAAGGGACCATCTACTACCAAAACTAAATGACAAGCAGCTCTACATATTTACCCTAATTATAGATGCATGCCTCAACAACAAACAAGAGTTGGTTTTATGTACGGTCATGGGGGTACAGGGAAAACATTTCTTTGGAAGACAATTATATTTTCCTTACATTTTAAAGAAAAGATTGTGATAGCTGTTGCTTCATCTTCCCTATTACTTCCGGCAGGTCGCATCGCTCATTCATGTTTTAAGATACCCCTTGATGCAACCGATACTACCGTATGCTCAATTAAGAAGAACACGCAATTGGTGACCTTAATCAAAGAAACCTGTTTAATTATATAGGATGAATCCCCTATGAATGATCATCATTGTTTTGAAACCTTAGACAGAACCCTACGGGATCTTCTTGACAAACCGAATCGTTTATTTGGAGGCAAGATGGTAATGCTTGGAAGAGACTTTAGGCAGACTCTACTGGTAAAGAAAAGTGCATCTAGAATTGAAGTAATACAGTCTTCAGTGGGTAAGTCTTACATATGGCGGTATTTCAAAATGTATTATCTCACATAAAATATGCGTTTGAACAACGAATCACTGCAAGAAGTAGACAGTGAAAGAGTATCGTGCATTGCACAGTGGTTGTTAGATGTTGGCAACAGAGACATTGGTACTCCAGATGAGTCTGATCTAGAAAACTCTTCATGGATCAATATACCCGAAGAGTATTGCATCCCCGTTGACAAAAATGGAATATCAAATTTGATAAGATTCATCTATGACGATGACACACTTCACTATCCGTTTGCTGCGAAACTACAAGACAAGGCGATTGTTTGTCCTAGAAATGACACGGTGGATGTCATCCCTACTTTTAGGAATGACGCATACATACATAAGCTATGATGACACTGTACCCCATGGTCACGATGGAGGAGAAGTAGAACTACTGTATCCGAAAGAGTACTTAAATACTCTCTCATTCGTTGGCTTACCCCCACATAGGTTAGATTTAAAAGTTGGTACACCCATAATGTTACTACTAATGTTAATAATGTTGGTGGTCTTTGTAATGGAACACGTCTAATCGTTACACAGCTCCTACCGAAGGTAATAGAAGCTCGAATAATAACAGGTACAAGAATATCTCAAAAAGTTTTCCTCCCACGCATCCCTCTAACGACAAGAGACCCGCGACCACCCTTTATTTTCAAGAGGAAACAATTCCCAGTTAAAGTATGCTACGCCATGACAATAAACAAATCACAAGGTCAGTCCCTAAAAAGAATAGGATTCTACCTCAGCGAACCTATTTTTGGCCATGGTCAGTTATACGTCGCACTCTCAAGATCAACTACCCCAGATGGACTCAGAATTCTGTAAAAATCCGTTATTTTAGGTCATTTTACGACTTCAATCTTGCCATTATTTATTTTTAGGGTTTTACGCATTTACTTTTAATTTTCATCGTTTAGTTAAATCGCGTAAACTAAAATTCTCCAGAGACAACGTAAACGGACACACACAGCGCGCGAAAAAATAGACCAAACAAATAAAAGTTTACGTCAAGCAAACGTTATATTATTTTTACGAAAATAATAATCAACTTTTCATATTTTATTTTTATGCGTTACGTAAAATGTTTATGTTTCGCATTTTGGAACCTTTTTGCATACAAGTAAACCATTCTACCTATCTATACTCAATCAAATACCCACAATTAAACCCAATACCCAAAAATTTATTATTTTCCTAACAAACATTACAATATATATGGACGATATAATAGAAAACACAAAGAAAGAAATAGTATTTAAATTGCAGATCTAGGAAGAAGCGATTACATTGCAAAGTTTACTAGTCCATTTCACTATGCAAGCAAACTTATTACGTCTCTACACTTCCCATTAAATGCACTTCCATGCATTCTTACCACCAATTTCCATACAATCATACACAACTAGTCATTCCAACACAAAACCATGGTTTTATCAAATGGTTTTCCAAGATATTTTTGCTATAAATAACATTCTATTCACAAGGCTTCATTCACTTAACATTTCTACTAGCAAAAAAAAATCAAAAACACTCTCTTTTATTCATACATAACAACGACTCAATTTTGGGCACACGAAAAATTCATAGTTTTTATTTCTTCAAGATTACAAGTATACAAGTGTGTTTAGGGTTATTATCTAAGGTGTATCAAGTGATCTTACAAGTAAAATCAAGGATTTTTCAAGAAAATAAATTAGGGTTTTCAAGGCTAGGGTTTGTTTTGGAAGCAAGGATTTAAACACATTAAGTTACGACTTTATAGGATTAGTGTGTTCATCATATTCATCATTCACACAGGGTTTATAATCACAACTCATACCTTCATTTCAATTATTTTTATGCATACATATATATTTGTTATATTGTTAAATCACCACTAGTTATTTATTTTATAAAGTTTATAAAATAAAATCAAGTTATACACAATCAAGTAAATATATGTTCATATGGTAAAATGATGTTACAAATATTGTAGATCCATGAAAAACACTTAACTTGACATATTACAAGTATTGGATAAATTATGAAAACTAGTTGTCGTTTATTTCTTGTTATAATTAGTTTACATGAAATCATAGTTTATTTCTTTTATGTTCTTGAGATTTACCCATGAAATGAAAGGCTAATTAGAGGACTATAATGTAGAGGACTTTAATTATACACAAGATGGTGTATTGGACAAATTAGAGGACTTGTAATATTTATATCATGTTAGAATTTATAAAATCAAATTATATATATATATATATATATATATATATATATATATATATATATATCCAAACAGTTTGTATAAACTGTTTTGATTCGAATTTTTATGCAAAGTTTAGACTATTTATTAAGATAGTACATTTCAAGACGATTCCGTGCATATAAGGAACTCACAAAACGAAGCTATAACGAAGGAGATATGAATTTTGCAAGATTTCAATAATTAAACGTATAAAAATAGTTTTATAAAAACACAGTTTGAATAATCTGTTTCGGCACAGATTTTTATAAAATTTGTGGACAATTTATTTTGATAAATTATCTCGTCACGATTCCGAATATATAAGGAACTTGAAAAATGACTGAAAAACAAAAGAGATATAAATTTTAAAAGATTACGGTAACTAAATATATAAAAACTGTTTTTTATATAAATTATTTTATAAAACTATTTCTGTACAGAACCTTATATATTCTGTAAACATTTTATTATTTTAGATTATCTCGATAGGATTTCGTAGATATAAATTACACTAAAAACGGAATTAAAACGAAGGAGCTATGATTTTTACAAGATATCGATAATTAAGTTTATAAAAAGTAATTTTATAAATAAACAATTACTGTTACTGTTCACGTACAAATTTTTATAAATATAATATTTTGATAGACTTTCTCAATACGAAACCGTGGGTATAAAGAACGTGTAAAACGGAGTTAAAACAAAAAAAATATGATTTAATAAAAATTCTATCCACTATTTTACTTTTGTGCACTATTTTTCTGACATGAATAGTGTTGGTTCGTTCCAATAAAAACCTTACAAAACAATGTAGTATTACTTATGTAATATTTATATATGTTTTTAACTTTATAAATATTATTTTACAAAATGATTAAACTATTTATATAATATCGTTATATAAATAATAAAAATATTGAATCAAGTATTATTAACAAATAATCAATTGTTGCACAAAGATAATATTTTTACGGACTGATTCGTCAATAATATATATATATAGTATATATCGTAATTAATAGTAATATAGATATATATAACAATATATAATATATATATAATATATATATATAAAGATATATAATATAATATAAAAGTATAAGCAAACACTCAACCACCTTGCCTTTGACCAAGGCAAGTGTCAAATTCACTAAATAAAGATATCTATGTAACCGAAAATATTATTCCCTGGTCCCGTTAAGATTCCCAACGAGGCTTGAATAGAAAATCGAATGACGGATTGATGATTGATGTTAGAATATGACAAAGGTATGATTGATTTTCTATTTCCTAAGATTAAAGATGCAAAACACCAATTAAATTAAATCCTAAAAACGAAAGCTAAATAAACTTAAATCCTAAAACGGGCACGAAAACGAGGGCTAAAAACCTAATTTTGCAGATTAAACCCTAGAACAAATTTAAAAGCTAAATAGATTCTAAATAACAATAACAGGTGTAAAAAAAACTAGACTAAAACGAGGTCGTTTGACCCTTAAACGAGTCAAGCCAACGGTCAAAAACACTTCTTTAAAAATAAAAATTTTGAAAAATTAACCTTACAGAAACTGTTATATTTTTCCACAAAATATATTAAAAAGAAAATTTTAAAAATGGTTTATAGTTTTTCTAATTAATATTTATTTTGTTATGATTGGTTAAAGTTTAAAAAGAAAATAAATGATAAAAAAATACTAAAAGAATTTATAAAAACTAAACAATTTACAAAAATACTTGAAGAGTGTGACGGTCCTAAGAAAATAAGCTGGCGTTGATGACCACTTTTCAAATATGCTGTCAAAATAAGCGCAACAGCTTATAAAGCTTATGGTCTAACACACCCTTAAAATATCCAAAGCGCCCAAAGGTCTAACAGAAAAGACCCAAGGGCGCAGCGGTATTGTGTGTTATGTTTATAAGGGTGAGAGTGGTAGAGGTCGGGGGTTCGAGTCTTGCTCACCCTTGACTTCTCACTTTCCCCTTTTTTTTTGAAATCTTTTTTTTACAAACTTGTTAAGCTCTTATAAATGAACATTTTGAGAGCACGCGCGCGAGTGTGCGCTTTTGAAAAGCTTTATAAATTAAGCCATAAAAAGGGGCTTAAAGCTGCTTTTTGGGCTTTATTTTTTCTAAAAGCTTATTCAGTTTTAAGTTAATAATAAATTTTAAAAATTATAGGAATAATATTTAATTATTTTTTTTAATATTTTAATTTAACTTTAAAAAATATTATAATATAAATAAAGTTAATAATTTTAAATAAAAATAATAATTAAATTTAATTAAAAAAATAAATATTTTTTTAATTAATTATTTTTATATTTTAAAAAAATTAAAATAAATTATTAATCGAGCGGCACGCGACGATAATAAGAATATTGATTCAATTCAATATTAAAAATATTAAAATGAATATTAAAAAAATAATTAAAATACTAATAAATTTTATACACGAATGAAAATATTAGATAATAAATATAAAAATTTAAAATTTTTACTATAAAAATTAAATTTTATTAAAATAAATACGATAATTAAAATTCAATAAAAAAATTAAATCTAATATTTTAAACTATACATGTTGCAGCGAGAGAGCGCGCGCGAGAGAGAGAGAGGAGCGAGACGCGTAATTTGAATTAATTAAAATATATAATATTTTTTACAAATTTTGCGCGAGAGCGCAGATTTAACAAAAATACAACATAATATTAAAATTTAAAAAATCAAAATTTAATAATTAATTCTAATATTTTTAAATTTAAAATTTATTTTCTTTTAAATTAAGAAAAATAATAAAAAAATTTTAAATAATAATTTTCAAATAATATATATATTATTAAACATTTTATATTTATATATAATATGATTAATTTTTTTAAATTATAATATAATAATAATTTCATAAATTAAAGAACATAAATTAAAAATAATTTTATTAATAATTAAGATAAAAATAGAAATGTTATTAAAATTATTTTTTTAAATATAAATTAATTTATTTAATTAATAATTTTTTTAATAATATTTTTTTAAATTAAAATATATTATTGCAAAAATAAAATTATTTAATTTAATTTAAAGATACGAATAAAATAAAATTATTTAATAAATTATTAAATTTTTTAAAATAATTTTTTTTATAAAAAATAAGCGAGCGCGAGAGAGAATGAAAAAGACATAATTATTTTAAATTTATTTTTTATAATTATAGAAAATTTTACCCAAATTAAATAATCAACGACAACAAAAGATAGCCGCGCGTCGCGCGCTCGCGCGAGCGCATCCCGGCAGAACACACACATATAAAAAAAAAACCAAAAATCAACAATAAATAATAATTTTAATTACCAACAACAACCCCAAACCCGAACCCAACACAACCCCCCAAAAAAAGACCGAACCACAAAAAAACCCCACAACTCTCAACCACAAAACACCACAGCCCACACCACACCCCCCCCGACCAACCCAAACAAACAACACCTCAACTAAACAACACCACGACGCAACAAAAAACAAACCCTAACCACCACACCACCCAAAACCAACCAACCAAAACAAAACTATCCTCACACTCAAAAACCCCTAACCACAATCCCAACAAGCCAAACAAAACCACCAAAACCACCACCTCCAAAAAAAACAAACCACAAACGTCACAAAAACCAACCCGTCCCCACCACAATACCCCCGCCCCAAACACAACAGACCAACAACACACCCCAAACCACACAACCACAAAAAAAACAAAACAAACCACCAAACACCATACCAACACAAACAAACCAACCCAACCACCCCAAACAAAAAAAACCCCCCAAAAACCTACCCACCAAACCAAACCACCCCTCTCTAAAACCCCACAGCCACCCAACCAAAACACCCACCTACCCCACGTTCAACCCCCCCCAAACAAAGCCCCAAAACCCCCACTACAAACCAAAACAAAACAAACAAAAACACCCCACCAAAACCCCC
This sequence comes from Tanacetum coccineum, assembly GCA_026074375.1. NCBI lineage: Eukaryota > Viridiplantae > Streptophyta > Magnoliopsida > Asterales > Asteraceae > Tanacetum > Tanacetum coccineum. Next base: position 14,156 of record BQNB010040833.1, read on the forward strand.
CTCAACCACAACACAACCACCACCAAACACACCGAGCAACACAAAACCAAAAACACCCACAACACCCCATCAAACAACCCCACCCAAAAAAGAACAAAAACCATAACACCAGACAATCACAACCCCCACGAAGCACACAAACAAACAAAAAAAAAAAACACCACCCCCCCAAACCAAAAAAAACACCAGAAACCCAAAACAACCAAAACCAATAAACCCATACAGCACAACCCAAAGTCCCACCAAAAAAAAAAAAACCCCGCCCCCGACAAACAAACCACCCCCCACCCCCCACCACCCCAACACCAAATCCTCCCCCAACAAAACCCCACCCCCAATACTCACCACCTCGCCCACCACGCACCCCCCCAAAAACCAAAACCAAACCCAAACCGCATACCAACCCACACCCAACACAATAACCCCAACAACAACACACCCAAGAAAAAACCCGAAACACCCCAACACACCCCCAACCAAAAACCAACACCAACAGAAACCACTACCCCCCACACCCAACAATCACAACCACCAAACCCAGCACCCACCACCACCACACCCAAAAAAAAAAAACCACCCCCAACAAAAAACCCCACCAAAACAACCCCCCACGCACCACAAAAAAACAAGTCTCGTGTCTGAGTGCAATCAAACACACACACACACACACCCCCACCCACCGCAAAACCCCCCACCACACCACTACCCAAACCAACAAAACAAAAACCATACTATACCCCCACCACACAAAAAACCCAAAAAACCAAAACACAAACAACCCCCCCAACAACTCCCAAACCACGCCAAAACAACCCCAAAACAAAAATAACCTCACATAATCGCTACCCACCGCTCGCCCACTCCCGAAAGGCAACATCCCCTCACCACATACACCCCAGCACCCCTACCCCCCCTCCCTCCGCAACTTAACAGAAATCACCTCGTCCACCACTCGCACCTCACACAAGGATCCAAACAACTAGACAATCCACAATTTGGGCATCAAAAATACGCACATATATCTAAATCATAATGAAAAATGCTTCATTCCAAAGCTAAACACAGACCAATAGATCAATCCAAATCATCTTAATAAAAAACATTTATTTGAACTTAACATCGCTATTTTAAAGTTACTGAAAAGCTGAGGAACATCCAAAACACTTTTTATGACAGATTTGAAAGAAACTAAAAGGCAAATTGCAGACCCAAATAAGCTAGGAAAATAAGCTCAAAATTACAACATAAGCTTAAAGAGATTAGTATTGGCCTAAAATCTACTTGTGCACCAATTTTTAGAATCTAAATCTATTTCTAGCTAATTTAAAATTTAGAATGAAAAAGGACTTTATTTTGCTTTAAAACTGGTATGACAGTCAGACCAAAACTTTTTTAGAAACCAAAGGACTTTTTACAAAGACTTGACTAATGAATTTGAGATTCAAAGATGGGCAAAAAAAACAACACCAACTAGATTTTTAAACCAAACTTAGCTAAATAAGCCTTTAACTAAAATTCTTTGCCACAGATTCAAACCATTTCAACATGAACCTTAAAAACTCAATTTGAGACTTAAAGATCTTTTGAAAACTGCTCAGAACTATTTAAAAAAGCTAATCAACTAATCATCACTGACTCAACCCATGCACATAACCATTTTTACCCATTTTGGGTACTGTTCCAAACACCCCCTTAAATCTTAGAAATGTCTTTTAAATGCAAAACAGACTTATTTAAGCCTATAGTAGTTAAAACGGATGGGGTTATATGAAAATCAAGCATTATTAAGCACTAACCTAAAGGGAAAAAGCACTATTTTATAAGCTGCATTGATAAGCAAATTTGACTAGAAAAGGGACAGAAAGCATGCAATTGCCAACTAAGCTATTTTAAACTATAAGCTTGAAGAATTATGCTATAATAAGACTGGATAAACATATGTAAGCAGTAATAATGCAAGAAATAAGCAAGACAGTAGAATTAAGCTATGATATAGTTATTTAACTTTAAATGAGTAAAGATTGGAACCTTGGTCCTTAGCTTGACATGATTAAAACCAAATGCTCAAATGAGCTAAAATTAACCTCCAGCTTGTGAAAAATAAGCTGGTGCTTAACCATAAGCTCACCATTTCCAGCTTATCTTCCATAAAGTAGTAAACCTTAGTACTGAATTGTGAGAGAAATGGAGGTAACTGTTTGATTAGTTAAGCTTGAGAAAAAGCTTATACTTTACAAGGGACAGGCTAAAGAGTGACATGAGCTTATTGAGCTTATATCTTAACAAATTCAAAACATGATTGCTTGGAAGTAACAACAGTAGTAAAAACACTTTTATAAACGAAACTTGGATTTTTGCATTAACTTAGAAGGAATACAAGACTTGAAATTTTAAAGATACAATTCAGTAAAAATAAGCTGGTACAAGTAATTTAAAACGAGTTACACTAAAATTACACTAATGTTGCACTCCAAAAAAAACTCCCCTTATCTCTGTCTTCTTTCTTCTTTTATAAGCTGCTCAAAATGTCTTCCTAGCTTGTGTTAGTTGTGTTTGTTTGGTGAGAGCAAGACAGAAACCAATCTTGACCATTAATCCTCTTTGTGCTTCTTTAGAATTCATCACCAACGTTGGATTGACCTTGAAAAGAGTGGGATTGCCAAATAGGATTAGGGGTTTAGTGGAGGTGAGGGTAAGGTTTTAACTGGGTAAATATGTGAGGTTGAGTGTTTTGGGGAGAGTGAAGAGTGACAGGCTTTGGGCGGGAAAACGAGATTTTATAAAGTTAGGTGACAGGGAAAGAGTTTGTGGAATTGGCAAATGTGGCCCTCAAACTTGTATAAGTGTATTGCAATACTCGTCCTTGAATTTACACCTTTGGTCCCTGGAGTTAGGTAGGGAGTTGCACCGTTAGTCCTCAAGGACTAACAATGTTAGTTCTTGAAGGACTAACAGTGAAAAAGGGTTAACGGGTTAAGGGTTAACGACTGTTAAGGGGTTAATAGGGTTTGGGCCAGTTGAAAAGAAATGGGCCCGTTTGGTTTAAAAGGAAATGGGCTAGTAATGGGCTTATGGGTTATTTAAAATAAAGTGGGCTGATCCGGGCCCACTAGGTGGGTACGGGTGGGCCCACTTTTAACACTTTGGTTTTTCGGGTTCGGTTTTCGATGCCTTTTCCAACGACGTATCCCGGGGTTGACTTTGACTTCGTTTTGTCTTCATTAAATGCGCAAACTTTGTCGAGTCGATCCGGTAATTTCCGTTTGAGCTCCGTTTTCAATCCTTTTGTACCCTTGGCCTTAGTTTTTCGCGCTCTTTCCAAATCCGTGTTCGGTTTTGTCCGGTTTGGCTTCGATTTTTGTCTTTTAGTGAATATCCGGTACCTGCACAGTACAAACACAAAAACAAGCATATAATAAAGGCATTTTCATGTGCGTTTTGGTCTTTTTAGGGTCGATATTTAAGGTAAAGGTATGTGTTATTACACACATACCGAAAATCCCCCATACTAAGATATATGCCAGTTCACACGCAATGTTAGAAGGTAAACAACACTTAAGAAAACCATGAATCTCAATCCCCCTCGACTAATAACCTCGAAAAGTAGCTAAGCGTTCGTCAAGGGGAACTAAAGAATCATTAGCTTCGACAAGTCCCGTTTTCACCATTTTTTATATGTACACTAACTATCCCTAATATTTTTGTATTTTTCCTTTTTCTCAACTTAACTACCTGTTTGACTTCCTTTATTTTATCAACACTGGGATCATAGAATGAGAAGCGCCCATAGAATAATCTACGGATGTCCTGACGGATAAATTCATCGTCCCCGATTTTTCACTAGTCCCAAGCTAAGCGTAAAAACGAAATCACCGTTAAGTACAAGTAAAGATGCTAACACTACTTATAACTATGACTTGTCAACTTTTCGCTCCCAACAATTATTCAATTAGAGTGATTGTGCTTAATTTTAAGTTAAATTTAGATCGACAATTTTAGAAAGTAGTATAGTTTATGTGCATAACGATATTTCTGAAGAAATCTGGGGAAAAGACTAGATCACCCACCAACCAGCATATTCTCGATAGATCCCAGCCGAGTTCGACTTAGGTTATCAGGTTGAGACCCCACAGGAGAATGTTCGCAATGTAATAGCGGGATACTCCACCCTTTTAGGCCGAATTTCTTAGATTTACCGCTAAATAAACAATACTACTCAAAGCACGCAAACATCAAAAATTTAATGATCTCATTGGTGAGACTATTCCATGTAGCGACCTTTCTTCTCGGAACGTCCCAGCCTCATCAGCTAAGTGCCCAGGTTTTTGACACCCCACGGAGAATACTTAATCGAAATAATCTACCGACGGCAACCAACAACTTTTGAAGTCTTAAAGCAAGTTATTCTTAGTTCAAAATTATACTTGAGTTTAGAAAAAGAAATCTTAACCATTAAATTTTCATTTATTGCTATATACTATACTACCGTCATCATTTACATGACTACAACATCGGCCACGCCTCCGACAAGATGTAGTGACTTAGTCTAACGACGATTTCTTATTGATAACACTTACGAATACACTTTGGCATTTATTATCTCACTATGGGCTTTGTTTTGAAGACTGCAACATCGGTTGTGAGCCGGCAAGATGCAGTAAACCTTTATCAGCCCACAGTTTATATTATTTATATATATATATATATATATTTTTGCAACATATTTTCCGTAATAGAGAAAATTTCGTTTTAGAAACTCAAGTATAAAGCTGAACTAAGATGAATATTTTCGTTTCCGAAAGAGCTTCTTTTTAGAAAATATCGGTTTAAAGTTAAAGCAAAATTAAGCACGTTTTGTTAGTCAGGTTAAGAGCTTCCGGGAGAAAAAGCGACAAGTTATACCTATAAGCTTTTAGGATTTCCAAATAATCCTTGCTTAGCATCCTACTTGTAAATAACACTATCATTTATCGTTCTTCGCAAATTTAAAATCCTTAATAAAAGGATCAGTGAATGCTTAGCCTAATAAACTTTCGTTTATTAAATGGTTAAGGGACAAAGCTAGGGCTCAACACGCCCGATCGAGTCAAAATTAATTCTTATTCTACCCATTGGGAAAGTCAAAACTGTGACAAAACACTTATTTTATTTTTGAAAACTTTTTAAATTTTTTAATTTTTTTGAAATTTTGGTGGTAAAAACGGGATTACGTGATAACAACGGCTGCAGGCAAAAATCAAATCGAAGATCCCCCCCATACTAGAACTAAACATCGTCCTTGATGTTTTGAAAGGGGTACCTACGTAAATCTAAGGCCGTTTATTAAGTGTGCCAAAAGATAAAACGTTAGTCGATTAGATTTGGATATCGGATTCCCAAAATGAAGATGAGGATGTGAAACTCTGAAGGCAAAAACTGCGAGCACGAGAGTCTTCACAATCCGGGAAATCTATACAAAACACACAAAACACAGGGAACACTGACAAAACACGGGTAATGGAAGAGGTAAGCCTCCTCACATAAAAAGAAACACTTATTCATTACTACATACTACTACTGATAAGCATGGGGTGTCTCCCACCCCACACGATGAGCTTGTTTAGGTCGCTATGCTTGTCACCGTTCCTGAATTTATTCGGTCCATGAGGGAACGTCTGGAGATCTGGGGACTACCATTTGTGGTACGTACCCCTCCAAAGTAGTGCTTCTAAACGTATGACCATTTCAATTTGAAAATGTAGCCAGAGATTTGGGATTAACTCGACAGTGCCCTATGGACAAAACTTAGGTTACATGAATGGTTCTACTCCAGCGGGTCTTAAGCTTGCCTGAGAAATCTTAAATCTAGAAGTTAAAGAGGAGGACTCGATCACCGACGTTGAAAATGCGGTTTTTGATCTTGGAGTCATGGATCTCTTTGTTTTCTCTTTATAGATCAAAGAGTTTTCATAGGCATGATCAACGAGTTCATTAAGTTGTTGAGGAATATTTTCTCGGTGTTCACCCGCGGTTTTGATATCGAGTTTGTTATGCTTAAGGGCCTACTAAGACTTTGTGCTCTAACTCAACCGTAGATGACATGCTTTCCATATACAAGCTTGTGTAGGTGTGCACCGATGGGTGTTTTGTAAGCTGTAGGAAGGCCCAGAGAGCGTCAGGTCCAGTTTGGTTCCGACCAAGTGGCCATCGATTTTCGCCTTATGGACCTTTTCAAGAATTCTTTTCAAAACCACGGATTGGATACCCTCAATTGCCCACTTGTATGTGGGTGATATGCGGTGAAGAGACGATGAGTGACTCCGTATTTAAGCATGACCTTTGCAAACTGGTCATTGCAAAAATGGGTTTCGCGATCACTTATGATTGCACGAGGGGCACCAAATCTGGAGAAGAGTTTTAAGAAATTTACAAACAACTCGGGCATCATTGGTGGGGAGCGCTTTCGCGTTAACCCATTTTGATAAGTAATCGACTGCCACAAGTATGTACTTGTTCCCTCTTGAAGACGGGAACGGCCCCATAAAATCAATGCCCCAAATGTCAAAAATTTCACAAACTTGGATAGAGTTTTGTGGCATCTCATCACGTTGCGAAATTTTGCCTTGATGTTGACAAATGTCACATCGGGTGACAAAGTCGTGGGCATCCTTGTAGATCGTGGGCCAATAAAATCCTGAATCGAAGATCTTTTTAGCGGTGTAATTGGCACCGTAGTGTCCCCCGATGGGTCCACTGTGGCAAGCTTTGAGAATGTCAAAAGCTTCTTGCCCCGAAACACAACGCCTAATTACTTGGTCAGCACAGATCTTGAATAGAAAGGGGTCGTCCCAGAAGTAATGTTTGACATCTTTGAAAAACTTGTTTTTCTGTTGGGACGACATTCCCTTGACAATGAAGTTCCCCGCATGGTAGTTTGCAAAGTCGGCAAACCATGGGGTACTATCATCACGAAGAGCAACCGATCCAAGAGTTTCGAGTGGAAATGTTTCCGTGATTTCCTTGTTCTCGAACTCATTTTGGTGAGGGTTCTCAAGTCTGGAGAGATGATCGGCGGCAAGATTTTCTGCTCCTTTTTTGTCTCGTATTTCAACATCGAATTCTTGGAGCAAAAGGATCCACCGCATCAGTCTTGCCTTAGCATCCTTTTTAGCAAAGAGATACTTAATAGCAGAATGATCGGTATACACTATGCTCTTGGACAAAACGAGATATGACCGGAATTTCTCAAAAGCGTACACTACGGCAAGTAATTCTTTTTCGGTCGTAGTGTAGTGTGCTTGAGCTTCGGTCATTGTCTTGCTGGCATAGTGAATTGGTTGGAAATGCTTGTTCTTTCGTTGCCCTAGGACTGCCCCAATTGCAAAGTCGCTTGCATCACACATGAGTTCGAAGGGCAAGTCCCAGTCGGGAGCAATCAAAATTGGAGCCTCGGTCAATTTTCTTTTAAGTGTATTAAAGGATTCGATACACTCTTTTGAGAAGAAAAATGGAGTCTCTTTTTCAAGCAAGTGGGTCATTGGACGGGCAATTTTTGAAAAGTCTTGTATGAAACGTCGGTAAAAACCGGCATGCCCAAGAAAACTACGGACACCTTTGACAGTAGTCGGGTGAGGGAGCTTGGCTATAACTTCAACTTTAGCACGATCGACCTCAATTCCCGACTTAGAAATTTTGTGTCCAAGAACAATGCCTTCCTTTACCATAAAATGGCTTTTCTCCCAATTTAGGGACAAATTGGTGTCTTCACACCGCTTTAACATTTTTTCCAAATGGGATAGGCATGTAGAGAAAGAATCTCCGAAGACCGAGAAGTCATCCATGAACACTTCCATTGTCTTTTCGATCATGTCATGGAAGATTGCCATCATACATCGTTGAAACGTGCCGGGTGCATTACATAGCCCAAAAGGCATGCGGCGATAGGCAAATGTTCTGTATGGGCAAGTGAATGTTGTCTTCTCTTGATCCTTTGGGTCAATGGGAATCTGAAAATAACCCGAGAAGCCATCGAGGAAACAATAGTATTGGTTTCCCGCGAGTCTTTCGAGCATTTGATCCATGAAGGGCAATGGAAAATGGTCTTTTCGGGTGGCTTCATTCAACTTTCTATAGTCAATGCACACTCTCCACCCTGTGACCAATCGAGGCTGTTTAAAATGTCATTTTCATCATTTTGCGACGGCATGCCACCCTAGATTTGGTACACAGTGCATCGGGCTTACCCATGGACTGTCAGAGATCGGATAAATTAATCCGGCGTCAAGAAGTTTTTCAACCTCTTTCTTGATGACGTCATGGATCTTTGGATTTACCCGCCTTTGATGCTGAACAGTTGGTTCGTAGTCCTCTTCCTCAACGTGGTTTTCAATTCAATTCTCGTTGGGATTACGACACTCGGAAGATTAACTATTACTTGTCCTCAAGTAATTTTACATCTAACGGGAATATTATTACCGATACGTTTTCGACGAATCAGTTTTTGGGGTCGCTGCCAGGGAGGATTGTCTGATTTCTCTTTTGAAAGTTTAATTTCGTACTTATAAGTAATAAAAATCCAAAAAATATTTTCTATTTCCATTTTATTTTCTTTTATATATATTTTTAAAAAAATACCTAAAATATATTTACTTTATTTTATTTTCTTTATAAAAATCCAAAAATATTTTTCATTTCTATTTTATTTTTCCTTTTCTTTTTTGTATATATGAAATTAAAAAAAATGATGATAATAAAGATTTACAAAGACATACTAAAAATTATTAAACACCAAATTCCACCATTTTACTATTGGTGCATGAGCACACAATTTTATTCGAGCCAAATCAAGTTACATTTTCCCAATCTCGAGAAAAGTTTACAATTTCGTCGAGTAGAAGAATCCGAGTCTGATAATCTTTTTCATGATCATATACAAGGAGAGGACGAGAACGCTGAAGACGTCCAAATGGCCGATCATTTGAGACCAATGGAAGAGCTACTCCAAATACCTATCGTAGGTATTGAAGATGCTATCGTTGTTCCAGCTGTTCTAGCAAATGAATTTGAACTAAAGATCGAGTTACTTGATTTCATAAGTAACAATCCTTTCTTTGGTCTTGAAAATGATGATCCTCATTCACATATCAAAAGATTTTACCAAATAACCCGAACTTTTAAAATAAACCAAGTGCCTCATGATGTGGTGAAGTTGATCTTATTCTCGTTTTCACTTAAAGAAGCAGCCGAGACATGGCTTGGGGAACTCAATAGTTCACCGGAACTTATTATGATAATACCTCAGTTGAGAATATTATATTTTGGTATTTTACCAATTAGTGAATTTTAATTTTTATGGACAAATTTTTTTTTTTTTTTTTTTTTTTTAATTTTTATATGATATGTACTAATAAAAAGAAAAGAAAAATATTTTTGTGTTTTTTAATATGATATATTAACAATAAGACAAGTTCAGATCAAAGTCGGATAACAATCGTAGCAAATGCCTCCCCGGCAACGGCGCCAAAAATTGATTCGCGGTTTAGCACACACTTATATAGCAACCCTAATACAGATCCTAACCGAATGCCCTTGACCAAGGCAAAAGGTCAAATTCCACAAAAGGATAAAATACACAAGATAGAATCAATGATAAAAAGATTCCGGAAGAGATATTCCCGGGTCGTATGTCCCAACGAGGCTGCAATTGAAGGTAATCCTGGTTTGATGAGAAATTGAATGATGGAGAATATTCAGATATGATGGAAACACTGATATAATTACAACTAAAATTAATTAAATAAAACCTAATTTAATCTACGGGAAACAGATATAGGAAATGGGGATCTTAAAAACTACGGGAAACAAAATTAGTTATAAGGAAATCCTAAAATTAGATCTATACTAAAATACGGGGAACAGAATCAGGCATCGGGAAACCTAAATACTAAAAATTAAGAAAATAAATGCTAAATTAAATTAAAAATTAAAATTAAATTCTAATTAACTTAATTTGAAAAATAAAAAAAACTAGAATTAAAACGGAGGTCGTTTGAATGCTAAACGAAAAGAAACGGTAAAACGCACTCGGTAAAACGGGTCTAAGACTGAATTTTATAAAAAATTAAACCTATACTAAATGTTATATTTTTCCTAGACACTAAATGACAAAAGAAAATTTTATAAAAAAGAAAAATATTTTTTTATTAATTTTTGAATTTTTTATGATTTTTCTAAGATTTAATGAATTAACAAAAATAAACTTTTTCTAAAAATTAACACTAAAATTTTTCTTTTATTTTTCAAAAATACTAGATTTAAAATGAAAATTAATGCAAAAAGAATTTTAATTTTTCAACTATTTTTCTATTTTTTATGATTTTTATAAGAAAAAGTAATAACTAAAATCTATTTTAATTGCTAGAAAATACAAATTTAACTGGAAAAATATAGAAAAATGGTTTTAATATGCTAAAATGGTGCAGAAAATTAATAGAAACAAAAGCCCTAATTTTTAAAACTCAATTGAACCCTAATTTGCTTAATTAAACTTAAGAACCCTAATTAATAAAATTAAAAACAAAAAATATTAACTTAATTATTATTCTAGAAAAGACAGGGTGCAAACTTGGTAAAGTGAAAGACAAGGGTAGGCGGGGTAACTTGTGCAATTTTACACTATAGAGAAAACGGGCACCCCTGATCTTTAAGAAAAGTACCAACTAGACCCTACGATTTCAGCTTATTTTGGCTTATTAAAAAGTGGCTTTTAGCAAAAACTTAAAACTACAAAGTTGCTTAACAGCTTATTCTTAACAACTTTAATAAAGGCACTTTCAACTTTAGACCAAAGAATAAGCTAGAAAATAAGCTGTAAGTTTCTGTCACAGAAACTAGGCTTTAGAGAGCTTTTTTAGATTTTTGCTTATAAAGAGCTTATAACTTGATGAAAGCTAAAACTAAAAGTTGCTTATTCTAGCTTAAGATGTGCATGAAAAGGATTTACACTAAAATTTACCTAGAGTTAACAAGATTAGAAAGAAAATTAAGATGGAAAAATGCTAAGTTTTGATGAAACTGTTTTTGAGCTTTTTAAGAATAAGCTAACAAGCTTATTTCTAAACCTTTTAAGCTGAACTTTTGTGAATAAGCTGTTCTAACTTCCTATAATCTATCTAGGTAAAAGGATTTCCAAGGTTTTAACAAGGAAATGAAAAATTCAAAGTTTAAGATGCCAAAACTTATGCTGATGCATTTGGCATTTAACAAAGATGCAGCCTAAATTTTGTGGTTCTAACCCTCTAAACCAACTCACTAGGTACCACTACTCCTATCTTTGCTATACTAGAAAATTATTAAGCTATAAATCTTTAAAAATGGAAACTAACATTCACCTAAAAACTGCCCTGGTGCAAACAAAACTATTTAAGCTCTAAATTTTGTAATCTTACTCACTAACTTTTAAAAGTTGTTCTAAACTTGATATTAAAGCCTAACTCAACTTAATGAAAAGTTTTGATAGAGTGTAGTTGACTTTAAGAGTCAACTACAGCTAAATCCAAACACTCCCTTAACTAAAACTGTCAAACTTTGTTGCACTTAAAAGCTATTTAAAAGCTAAAACTCCTAAATCTTTTTATCTACACCTAGTTAATATGACCTAATAGAGCTGTATAAGCTATAAAACTTATAGGACCCATACCAAACCCAAAATGACCCATTTTCATGCTAAACCAAACACCCCCTTATTTTCTAAAAATCGAATTTTTTAACTGATTTTGGTGAAATAAGGCTAAGAAAAGTGTTCACAAGTGAGGTTTAATCACTTTAAAACACTTTTACACAAGTTTAAACAGGATTTAAACAACTTAATTCATATTTCAAATTTTAACAAATGCAATAACACAAAAACTCTTTATCTTTCATTAAAACTGGAAATAATACAACATAAACTTAAAAAGAAACTGAGTACAATAATTTAAATGCAAACTTAAGTAAAATTTATACTAAGAAAATAAAAACGAGAATTTTTTTGCTTTTGCTTGTTCTCTTCTCTTTTATAGCAGCTTAGAGTCTTCACTTGGACTTGGGATGTGTTTGTTGTGAGAGTAGGACACTTCCTAAGCAATCCTAGCCCTTGGTTTCCTTTCTAGCATTCTCAGCCATGGATGGGTTTTTCGGGGTTGAGTGTTTTGACAGGGAAAGGGGTTATAAGGGCAGGGTAAGGTGGGAAGAGGTGAGGGGTGAGCTGGAAAGGTACTTGGGAGAGTGGTATTGCAAGAAAACGTGGGGAAAGGCTGTATGGTTTTTGGCGGGTACGGGGGGTGGGTTGCAGGGTTTAAACGAAATGAATGAAAAAGATGCACAATTGGCCCCTCAACTCTCTTTCTCTTGTCACTTTGTTTAAGCCGAGTTTTTAGTTATAACATAGTTTGGAAAGTGACAATAATGGTCCCTCTGTTTTATGAAAAGAAACCAAAGAAGGTTAGGGGTAATTGCAAAACTGGTCCCTGCTGTTTTATAACTAAAAGGATTTTTGGAAAATTGCAATTTCAGCCCTTGTGTTTTATTTTTCTCTTTTTCTTATAAAACAACTTTTAAAACTTGGCATCTTTGGCCCCTTTTCTTTATTTTTTTCATTTTTAATTATAAAACAAGTTTTTAAAATTTACATTTTTGGTCCTTGAGTTTTATAAAAAAGATGTTTTGGGCTATTGGGCTTGTATTGGGCCCAATTGAGTGTGTCTGGGCCCAATAAGGTTTAGGCTTATGTTATTGGGCTTTTTAAGGCCCAATAAGGTACAGGTTTGGTTATTGGGCTTTTTCAAGCCCAATAAGGTTATGAAGTGGGTTTTGTGTGTACAATGGCTGAGATTGGCTGTAACTGGGCTAGGATTGGGCCTTCAAAGTCTTCAGGAATTAAAGTCTAAAGAAGTTTCCGCTTAGAGTTCACTAGGTAATACAGGAGGGTCTCTCCTTAGGTGTTGATGTTAGACGTCGTGGCGCTAGAGTCTTCATAAGCTTTTCCTTTCCAGTACATGTCTACACATTTGTAGTGTCCCAAACCTCCACACTCATAACAAGTGGGAGTTCGTTGATTCCTAGCAGCAGTATGTGTTCTACAATTTCGGGTTATGTGGCCAAACTTCTTGTAATTTCCACACTTTACAGTGCACGGTCCATTATGGTGAAATTTACACTGGTTGCACAGAGGTAGAGATCCATCATATGCCTTCTTGTTAATTTGCCAAGTAGTGTGCTAGCTAGGCACCTTATGCCCTTTGTTTTGTTGGCTTGAGCTTCCATTGTGGTTACCTTTCCACTTCCTCTTTTTGCTAGCATTCTCTGCTACCTTGTCTTCTTGTCGTTCAGTCTGGATCATTGACTTGCGGGCTATGTTGGTTTTCGTCTCATAAATAGAAATAGCCTCGATAGCATTAGCCACTCGCTGGGCTACAACCCGCTCAATTTCCTCAACACTCATCCCTTGATTAACAGTTGTTATCGTTTCCTGAATATCACAGGGAACAAAAAGTATATGAAGTTTCATCCAAGGGAAAATCATGACACTCTATGATTACAACATATATGTAAGGTGAGACCACGTCATGCAGAGGTATAAGATAACATCAACCAAGGCATAAATAAATCCACATCATACATTAGCATGATCATAACCAACAGCGTAGGTTAATACTTAATACATCGTTTTACCAGAGTAAAAGAGTACAAGCTTTTCATTAACGCTACCAACCGAGTATTACTCAAGTTTAGTGGGATACAATACAAAACAAGCTACACTAACAAATCTATTTGTCTATGGGCCAGGGTGCTTCTCAAGATTCTAGATGCTAGCCTCTTATATTATCCTTAAGTGACTTAATATTCTCTGGTGGTGGTGGTAATGATAAAGGTAGTACAGAAGCAAACTCGGTAATGCATGCCTCAGCAGATGGTGATCGTAGAGTATGGTGTTAAATAGACATCTGTAATGTATGAGATTTTGTCTCAGAAAACAAGATGATATGGTGTGGGTGGTGTAGGAGCAGACTCATCAGTCTTAACTGCCTCTACATCCTCAGCTTGAGGGGACAAGATCATCTATAGGTACAACAGAAGGGTCGGCCGAAGCTAGGTGCTCCTCCTCTTCCTCGTCCTCCTTATCCTTCTAAACATCGTCATCATCGTCGTCATCATCAGATGACTCATTATCATCATTGTCTCCTCTATCGGCAGGATGGTCAGCAGGATCCTCCTCAGGACCCTCCTCATCCTCCTCCGGATCGGAGTCAGCAATATAGCCTGGTGATAGGGCTGTAGGTGAGGCATCAGCAGGTAGAGGCTGATCCTCCATTGGTTCCTCTAGCTCCGTCTCAATCCCGACAATCCTATCAATACGAACCTCAGACATGTGATGGTAATTCACGCACAACAATCATCCAAGTCAACCGCATATCTTGATTAACCTAACAATGCCATCCTAGTGGCCTAACGGAATCAGAAGAATCCCTAATCCAGGGCTCTACAAAACTCCTCCTCAACTATCGGTGCGTACATAGGGTCGACACCTACCTCAATCCGTGTCTTCAGCAGCTAGGTGTCAGCCTAATACTCCTTCTGTATCATCCCCGGAATCCCTAGGGTCTAATATCAAACATGAAATCTCTAACTTCATCTCCATCACCAAACCTAAATCTATATCAACCCCAGTCTCTATTAGAACCATACCTCGTCATCCTCCTCTATGCTAGCCTCAGACGCATTATGAATCTTTGACCTTTACGAGGTGGTAAAGTGACCAAACACTGGTAGGAGTAATGATCCCATAACTGGATAGATGATGGTATAGAATTCAACTGGGGATCTCCATCTCTTGCGAGATGGTCTAGCAGAAATGTGAAGATGAATGCAGTGGCCCCTCTCTGAGGAATTCCTGATGATGACTCTGATGTAGTCGGTGGATACAAGTATGATAATGGAGCAGCACACCAACGATGAAATGCCTCACTATGTCGTGGTGCTCTCCTCGGGAGGGTTGAATAACAATTCTGGGGGATACATTCTAGGGCGAAGATCCAGGATGAGCTTGATTGAGATCCAAACCTAAAGATTGAACTGGCGAAGAATCCGAAGATGAACTTGAGGAAGATGGGCGGTGGTCTGACAGAACGAGGTGATACTTGCCTTGATAGCTTAATCTTACGAGCTGGTAAAGGCCCAACTCTCTTCCTGACATTCATACACCTTTCATGGCCCGTTAAGATGGGTGCTAGTAAGTTTGACCCAAAAGGAATTGCCTCCCGGCTTGGATAAGAAATCGTGACCGTTGACAAATCCTAGGGAGGGGACAGTAACAGGAGCAATAGGAAACTCAGATGATGATGATGGACGTGCTGTTATCCTGCTCCTCCAACGAGCAACGGTAGCAATATAAGGGTCCTGCGATGGTGGTCCATCAGAAGAATCAGGAGCCTCAGAAGAATCGGTGCATAAGAATGGTGAAATAGCTGGTAGCGGGGAAATGTGCTCTGGTGAAGACATCTCATCTGGTGAATCAGAATAGGAATCCGAATAGGGAACCAAGCCACGCAATCCAGTGGGTGAAGCGAAGATGGCAGTTTTTGTCTGTTTTTGGTCATTTAAGCTCATTTTTAGAGGTAAAAGATATGTGTAATTAAGCACTTATCAATGGCGTATAGGTGTTTACCTAATACGTCGTATCCGTTCTTGGAGACCAATTTTTTCTAAATTTAACAAAGTAAAGAAAACGTACCTTGGCCTCTGTAACTTCCTCGTTTAAACACCATCCTTATAAAACCGCTTGGGGTCGAAAGGAATGCCAAATGGCACATAGAGATTTTTAATCAAGAAAATCAATGGCTCCCCTTCGTGAATGTAAGTCCAAGTCATGATATTTAATTCCTTTGTAAAAATCTCGGTTTTTGAAAAATTTTCTTGATGTATCATGACTTGTTTTCAAAAGCGTATTTGACCATTGTGCATAAGTATAAACATCGGTGTTTATCTCATCAGGTACCGGTATGACAAATATATCCCCTGAGGGCTGTTCTGTATCAACTTTTTTACCATCATTGTCACACCCCCAAACGGGTCCTGGACGGAATACGTGTCCGAGGGCGTGACGTCATAACAATCCAAACACAAAGCAATAAAGAACGACCACTAATCATAGACGTTTAAAAAAGTATACTCGTTGCATAAAAGAAAATTAATTTAAGTTTTACAACCAGTCATAAGAGAGTTAAATGTAGCGGAAGCATAATAAAGTTTGACAATGACAACGAGTATATAAATAGATAAGTCTTGAAATTGGCGAAGTCACATATCACATAGTCTCCATTTAGCATCAAGAATCAAGCCAAGCTAAGCACCTGAGAAAACATGTTTAAAATGTCAACATAATCTTGGTGAATTCATAGGTTTAAGTTAATACAATAGTGGACCACAAGATTTCAAAACGCATGCGACTACTATAACAGATACCGCATCACATAAAAAGTATTTACTGTTACGCTAAGCTCATGACACCGATGCTAATAAAAGTAGGGCATATCATATCATGCCACATAGTATTCCTGCCCTTAACTGATGCTCAAGCCAAAGACACCACGAACTCAACATCGACATGACATAATATATGTTTGTTCTTCGTTAAGTGGAACCAAAGCAAACAGGGATAATTAGTCCCAATTGATCTATTTACGCATTCGCGCTCACTTAACCAAACCAATTGGCCATAGGTGACTAACGGTTCATGATAGTTCGGGCAATAGTGGTTTGTAAGGAAACTTAGGCAACACATAAACATGTAAAACTCACGTTAAGAACTTGTGTCCAATTTTAAAAGCAAACAATGTTTCTCACCCCAAAGTATAAAGCATTTGAAAATAGGTAAAACGTGGGGCTATGAACTCACCTTAAGCAAGTGGTGAATCGATAATCAACGAGGAAGAAATAAAGCCGAAAGGATCCCTACACGCGACCTAAATAAATAACGCGTCTTAGGTAAACGAAAGATAATCGAAACTTGTATGACACGCTTTCAAGAGAAAAGACATCCATATGTGTTTGTGCTTTAGTTTATTCAATAAAGTATGACTATATAAAATTATAAAGTTTTTCGTCGAGTCTTGGCATTTATCCAAATATTACTACTTTTAGAAAGTTTCTATTTAGGAAAAGTTTAGATTTCAAACTTAATAACGCCCCTATATTTTTTAAGTTTCCATATAATCAAATGCGTTAACTAACCATAATCTCTTAACTTCCAAGTCTGATCCGTTAAATTTTACCAAACTTACTATTTTTAGTAACTTTATCGCTTTTCTTAAAATACGTTAATGACGTCTTCAAATGATGCTAATCTATATATATGTGTTACTATATGTTTCGCTAGGTTTAGAAAGTCCAAAAATGTCCGAAAGTGTCCGAATACCCTTTTTACTATTCACATCAGCACACTATTCATTGGGTTTTGCCAAAAAATGTTTCAAGTTTCATTTGGTTATAACTTGGCCGTTTTAAAGCCGGTTTTAAAGTGCGATATGTGAAAAACTATCTATTCGAAACAAGCTTTTCAAAAACTACTTTTACGTCTAATGAAAACATTTTTAGGTCGCTCAAAACCTCAAAACTAATTTGGGACAACAAGCTCTTTTTGTCAAAAACGCAACCAAAATCCACCCAAACTTCACAATAGTGCCTAGTCTAGCCTAATCTCCATTCACAACTAATCCACAACAAAACCACACCTAAATCTAACCTAATCCCCTTCATTTCTATTGTTGCAACCAACTTTTCAACTCATCTCACCATAACTTGTAAAACAACAAACATAATACTTCTATTTTTATAAATGTTGTGAAGATGTTTATCATTTCTTTTTATAAAAGTAACACAAACACATGGACTCTTAAACTTGAACAATACTCATAAGATTCAAAGAAATGAAACAAGAGATGGGTCAAGAATGCTTACAAGAATGAAGGAAACAAGTAAAAGTCACAAGATCTACACCCAAGATGACTAGATCTATAAACCCACTTATAAATTAGAAACCCTAATTTTATAATCTTGAGAAACCCTCAAAAATCAAATAACTAATACTTGGATCTACCTTAGAAACCCTTGGAAATAAACTTAAAATGTGTGGATCTTGAAGAAAAACAAAAGTTATGAATGTGTTTGTGTGTGGGTTTGATGTCATGAGCAAAGAAAGAGAGAAAGAGAGATGTGAGTTTTTGTTTGGGGCTTGGAAATGAAAGTGAACCCTAGTTGTGATATAACATAGTATTTATAGGACATGGATTAGGGTTTTAAGGTTCCTAGATGCACACATATGACCAACACACACCAAGAGTGTGTGTGGTCTTGGGTTCGGTCAAAGCTAGCCACAAGGAGGGGGGAGGGGGGGAGTTCAAGCCAACTTTGGCTCCAAGTTTAGCTCATGGCTTAGTCTTGGCTCACCAATAATAGTCTAAGTTTATAAGAAATGGCATGCATGCAAGTCACTAGCCAACAAAGTTATCATTTTCCTTCATATGCATGGTAAGTTTTCAAATTTTGAGTAAGTGGAGCATAAATGATTTAATTTCAAGTCCAAGCTTGTCCATAGGCTAAAATTTCATGGGTAAAGGTGAGGACATGAGCATGATCATGAAATTTTTTTAGACTTAGGGTATAATATTATCGATAACTTGAGTTTACACGAAAAAATTTCGAGTTTCCGGGGTTCCGTTTGGTCAAAAACGCGAAAAACGCAATTTAAAAGATAAAACCCTAAAATTAATATCGGAAGTAATTAAAATTCACAAAACACTTAGAAAAGTTACAATATCTCATATAAGGCCTAAATTTATTAATAACCGATACCGGAACGCGCCCGATGACGTTTTTCAGATTTACGCGGTTTAACTTCCCGGTAAACTGTCAGATTCAAACGTAACATATAAAAGTCAAAGATAATAATTGGAAAAGTTTAAAAATATTGACCTGAACTCACGGGGTGTGACATCCTTTCCTCGTTAAAATAGCGTTGTCCTCAAAGCTCAGGACGTAGCTTGAGATGCGGGTTTAGGTTTAGCGAAAAGATGAGGGTACTTTTTCTGCATTTGGTCTTCGAGCTCCCAAGTATACTCGGGACCTCTCCGTGAATTCCAACAGACCTTCACGATTGGAATGCGACTTTTCTTCAAACGTTTAACTTCTCGGTCTATAACTTCAACCGGTTCTTCAATGAAATTGAGCTTGTCGTCGACGTGGATTTCGTCCAATGGAATAGAGAGCGGTTTGTCGGATAAGCACTTCTTAAGGTTTGAGATGTGAAAAGTACTATAAATACGGCTCAGTTTCTTAGGCAACTCAAGTCGATATGCAACCATTCCAATCTTGGCGAGAATCTTAAAAGGTCCAATGTAACGAGGGTTCAGCTTTCCCCGTTTGACGAAACATATCACTCCTTTCCAGGGCGATACTTTCAACATAACCTTATCCCTAGCTTGAAACTCCAATGGCTTACGTCTCTTATCAGCGTAGCTCCTTTATCGATCACGTAAAGCTTGTAGACGATGCTTGATTCGGATGATCTTCTCTGTTGTTTCACGAATAATTTTTAGGCCAGTAAGCTGGACGTCTCCCACCTCAGCCCAACAGATAGGTGACCGACACTTACGACCATACAATGCCTTAAAAGGTGCATCTTTAATACTCGTATGATAGATGTTGTTGTAGGAGAACTCTATTAATGGTAGATCTCTGTCCCATCCCTTTCCGAAGTCCATCACACACGCTCGTAGCATGTCTTCTAACGTTTGGATGGTCCTCTCACTTTGACCATCTGTTTGTAGGTGATAAGCCGTACTCATATCCAATTGAGTACCTAGGGCTTCGTTTAACGATTTCTAGAAATGAGACGTGAACTTACTGTCTCGATTAGAAATAATCGAAACTAGTACTCCATGTCTCGAGACTACTTCCTTCAAGTATTGTCTCGTCAACTTCTCCATTGTGTCGGTTTCCTTCATTGGTAAGAAATGTGCAGACTTTGTGAGTCGGTCTACAATTACCCAAATTGTATCTTGACCAGACGTCGTCTTAGGTAACATAGTAATGAAATCCATAGTAATGTTCTCCCATTTCCATATTAGGATTATGGGTTGAACCAACAAACCAGATGGTTTTTGGTATTCTGCTTTAACCTTTGCACAAGTCATGCATTTACTGACATACGTGGCAATTTCTGCTTTCATGTTGGGCCACCAGTATAGCTTCTTCAAATCTTGGTACATCTTGTCTGATCCAGGGTGGATCGAATACTTTGACTTATGCGACTCATGCATAATCAAATCTTTTCAAAAAAAAAAAGGGTTTTTACCCCCACCAAACATGGTATCTAACTTCTATTTTTTAAACACAACGTTCCGTCTGCACGTGGCTCTAGATTCTTAATCATGCCACACAAATCTTCTGTTCCATAATTCCCTTCCTTTCTTGCCTCAACATGAGCATTCAAGATTTGCACAGGGAGGTTCAAACCAATTGTCATAACCAAGGCTCAAACTCGTAGTGGCTTAGGTCTACTCTTTCGGCTCAACGCATCAGCCACCACATTCGCCTTTCCCGGGTGATAACGTAACTCACAGTCGTAGTCACTTAACAGCTCTAACCATCTACGTTGTCTCATGTTCAACTCTTTCAGAGCTAGCATGATGTTGCCAACCTCTTTTGATCATGACACAACGCAATTCGTGCAGTAAAGGTATGTTTCCACATCTTAAGAGGAAACCCCAACTGCCCTATTCCAAATATGTGCGTGTAGTTATTCTCATGGATTTTGAGTTGGCGAGATTGCATAGCTATGACTTTGTGAGATGCATCAACACTGTACTATCCCTGTGAGAAGCTATCAACAATATACTATGAAGTTTTCCTTCGCTTAGGGCAAGGCCAAAAAATCGGTGCACTACACAACTTTTTCTTCAATGTCTGGAAAGAAGTTTCCTCCTTTTCACCCCAATTGAACTTTACACTTTTTCGAGTCAGCTTCGTCATAGGCTTGGCAATCTTGGAGAAACCTTCGATAAATCATCAGTAGTAACCGACAAGACCTAGAAATTGGTGAATTTCTGTTGGGGTCTTGGGTGATTCCCAATCCTTGATTGACTCAATCTTTGTAGGATCAATGTGAATGCCTTCACTATCAATCACGTGTCCAAGAAATTGTACCTTCGACAGCCAAAAGCCGCACTTTAAGAACTTGGCCTACAATTCTTCCTTCTTGAGCAACTCCAAAATTAGTCTAAAATGTGCATCATGTTGTTCCTTGGTCTTAGAGTAGATCAAGATATCATCGATGAACACGATCACAAATTTATCTAAGTATGGTCTGCATACTCGATTGATCAAATCTATGAACACTGCAGGCGCGTTAGACAACCCGAAAGGCATCGCTTGGAACTCGTAGTGACCATAGCGGGTCCTAAACGCCGTCTTTGGGATATCCTCGTCACGAACTCTGAGTTGGTGATAACCAAACCTCAAGTCGATCTTCGAGTACACACTTGATCCTTGCAACTGATCAAACAAGTCGTTGATTCTCAAAAGTGGGTATCGATTCTTTATAGTAAGCTTGTTAAGTTCACGGTAGTCGATACACATCCTAAAAGAGCCGTCTTTCTTTTTGACAAACAAAACCGGAGCTCCCCAGGGTGAGGAACTTGGTCTTATAAATCCTTTATCAGAAAGTTCTTATAGTTGAGTAGACAATTCTTCCATTTCCAACGGTGCTAATCTATATGGGGCTCGAGCTATAAGTGCAGCACCTGGGACTAAATCAATTTGGAATTCAACTTGTCGTATCGGTGATAATCCAGGTAAGTCTTCAGGAAAGACTTCTGGAAAGTCCCGTACAGTCGGCACGTCTTCGAGTCACTTCTCCTTCTACTTGTCTTTATTTTCTTTCAGCGTAACCTGCGCCAGAAATAGTTGACAACCTTTCTCCGTATACTTCTTGGCCTTTTCACATGATATAATGCTCAACGTTGATTCCTTCTCCTTGTCACTTTTGTCTCCTTGAACGATTAGAATTTCATTTCCGTAAGGAATACACACTATCTTCTCGTCACAGACAATCACTGCATGATTCTTTGCTAATCAATCCATGCCGATGATAATGTTGAAACTACCCTAATCTATGGGCATCAGGTCGATATTAAATGGATGTCCTAACAATCCTAATGTACAGCCTCTAAGCACAGTGTTGGTTTTTGAAGTTCTTCCGTCAGCTAGCTCAATAGCGTAGCTAATGTCAAAGGCTGAGGGAATGATATCTAGCAATGCACTAAAAGTATTTGATATGAAACTTCTATTGGCACCCGAATCAAATAACATATAAGCATGATGATCGTTGAGAAGGAACGTACCCGTGACAGTGTTGGAACCCGGGTTTGCGTCACCTCCTCCTAGGACATATGCTTTGCCTCTTGCATCAGGAACTCTTGCTTTGTTCCCACGGTTTTGGTTCTTGACTTTGGGACAATCCTTCCGGTAATGTCCTTGTGCTCCACACTCAAAACACGTAATAACCCTCTGATTCGGCCTTGGAGTTCCTTGAGTAGTTATGGCAATTACAGCCCTGCAATCTCTTGTCATGTGCCCAACTTTCTTACAGCTGTTACACTTTATAGTACACTGTCCCTCCTGGTGTAGCTTACACTTATTGCAGAAAGGATGTGTTCTTTCATAACCATTCTTCTCATTGTTACCAGCCATATAGGCTCTAGAAACATTCTGACCTCTAGTATTCTGTCGTTTGTGGGGTAGTTGTTGCCCACGGTTGTTTCCATAGTTGTTGTTCAATCTCCTCTTATTCTCTGCATTTCTTACATCATAGCCCTTCAACTTTTGATCCATCAAATTGTTGGCAATTCGAACAACATCTTGTAGTCTCGTGGATTATGCAACAATTACATTCCCTTGGATATTATCAAGAAGACCTCCAATGAATTTCTCCACCCGATCTTCCTCCTCGGGGACCATTTTGGTACACATCATGGTCAACTCTTAAAATCTCTGAGTATAAGCTGTCAAATCATTGTTCTTCACGGTTAAGTTCCATAGTTCAGTTTCCATTCTCCAAATCTCATTCCTTGGACAGTACACTTCAGTCATTAGCTTCATGAGCTCTCTCCATGACATGGCAAATGCAGCCTCAGTCCTGATAGTCCTTTTATGCAAGTTCCACCAAGTTAGTGCACTGTCCAACAGGGTGCAAGTAGCATACTTAACTGGAGACTTCTCTGGGCAGTTGCTGATATGGAACACTGTTTCCATCTTCTCAAACCATCTTATCAATCCTACAACTCCTTTCGTTCCCTTAAAGTTGAGTGGTTGACACTTCATGAAGTCCTGGTAGGCTCTAGCAACATGTCTATCACCTCTACCATTCTCATCTGGATTCTCATTTCTACCATTTCCATTTCCACCATTTCCATTATCGCCATCACTGTCATTTTGGCTTTGGTCTTCAGTCTTGAGAGCATTGGCGGCACAGGTCGCCTCATGAGCAGCCAACGCTTCTTCCACACGTCGGTTAACGAGTTCTTCTATTGCTTCAGGGGTCATACCGGAGCGAGTGATAGTCATTGTTCAACATCACAAGACACAACCCATGGTGAGATTTTGAAACGAATACACTATCATTAGATAACGATAATTTAATACATGCTATGAAATAAAATATAATTACAACATGATTGCCAGAACGAATAAATAACAATACAGATAAATAAGCGAGAGAGTCAAAACAAGCTTTTCATTTCATGAATAAAAGCATAATTTGGTTACAACCAAAATCCAAAATAGGTACATGATCTACAATTATTTCTACTACTAACATCTAGACCTAACCGTCAGTCTAGTGTCCTACATGATCATGGTACAACTAGTCTAAGGGCGAAAACCCAAACGTCTCTCAACATATGACTCTAACCTCCTAAGTCTCCCCCAAGTATCATCACGATCCCTACAAACCTGATGAAACTCCTCTTGTGAAAGAGACATGTAAAGACGAAGACTATTAACACAATCCCTCTGGATATCCAACATAGCACGGACCTTGAGGTTCTCCAACCTCAAGCTGTCAATCCTCTCGATCATACTAACTCTTTGTCCCCTAGCTATCAACTGATCAGCCTCCAACCGTCTCTGAGCAGTCTCAATCCCGATAATCCTATCAATATGAACCTCAGACATATGATGGTAAAAGTCACGCACAACATCATCCAAGTCAATTGGCATATCCTCGAATGACCTAACAATGCCATCCCTAGTGCCAGACGAATCAGAAGAATACTCTCCGGCTGGCTCTACAATCTCCCCCTCAACTATCGGTGCTGACATCGGGTCGATACCTACCTCAACCGTGTCTCCAGCACTAGTGTCAGCCTCATACTCCTCTATGTCATCCCTGACATCCCTAGGGTCAATCTCAACATGATCTCTAACATCATCCTCATCACCAATACCCAACTCCATATCAACCTCAGTCTTTATAGGATCAATCTCAGTATCCTCCTCTATGCTAGCCTCATACGAATATGAATCTCTGAACCTCTTACGAGGTGGTAAGAGATCAGCACGGGTAGGAGCTAATGATCCCATAACTAGCGTAGATGATGGTACAGAATCAACCGGGGATCTACATCTCTTGCGAGATGGTCCAGCAGAATGTGATGATGAATGCAGTGGTCTCTCTAATGAATCTCCTGATGATGACTCTGATGTAGTTGGTAGATACAAAGTAGATAATGGAACAGCACACCAACGACGAAATGCCTCACTACATCGTGGTGCTCTCCTCGGAGGGTAACACAATCTAGGTGGTACATCTCTAGTCGAAGATCAAAAATGAGCCTAATCTGGTGCATCCAAACCCGAAGAATTAACTGGCAAAGAATCCAAAGATAAACTAGAAGAAGATGAGCGGTGGTCTAAAGCACGAGGTGATACACACCTCCATGTAAGTATACGAGTTGGTAAAGGTCCAACTCTCTTCCTCGCAGTCAACAACTTACGCGGCCCGTTAAGATGGGTGCGGTAAGGTCAACCAAAAGGAATAGCCTCTCGTAATCAGTCAATTCAGACCATTCATATGTTACACCCAAATGCTCGACATATAATGGTAGACCAACCTTTGCTAATCTAAGGTACCTCAAGAAAGCTCAAACTCGAAAAGCCATGTTTTGTATGAGATCACTTATGATACTTTGATCTTGCAATAACAGATTGCCACCAATCGGGAAGCAGCCATGACTCTTGCTATATTGAGAGTAGAGCAAAATGAATAAGATTATGTTAAAACCATTGATTCACAAACATAATTAGTCTTTTATGAAATTTTTCAAAGCACCCTACTGGAGTATCTTTAATAGTTTGGACGCGCAAAGAAGTTAGGAAGACAATGTGGCGAAAACCGTTTGTTTAGAACAAAATAAACATTGCTAAAAACGGTTGCCTTTTACCGTTTTCAAAATACCATTAGTAAACGTAGAACAGTTTTTAACGAATGCATTTAAACCTCAATCAATTTAGAGAATTGTTTGATCAAGCTTGTTTAAACATACTATGATTATTTTCGGGTGCCAACTGCTAAGATATGGAGTTTTTGATAAAAAAACTTATTAATGTCCTCTTTCCATAAAATCACAAAATGATAGTGTTCGGTTTTGAACATGAAATTAAAACGGGAAATGCATGAAGATTTATTGAGTATGTTAATCTTTGAAAAGAGGTTGACGAACTTTGAATCGAAAGTGAATTTTTCTAAAATAATATGATTTACTTACTCGAAGAGTGAGTGTGTCTAAGGATGGTACATGTTCATATTTGCATTCTCTGTCTGATTTAAATGCTATACTTGAATTACAATGCATGTATCTAATAAAGTCAAAGAATATGAATGTCTTGCACAAAAGCTTTTCGAAACAAACTGAATATTGTTAAGCAAAGAGTTTCATACTAAGCTTATAAAGAGGTTGTGCTTAACTTGATAAACACTCGATTTTCTTGAACTTTGTTTTTCAACAATGTAAAGAAATATGAAAAAACAACTCAGTTGCAAAGAAAAGGATCAATGTATTTCGAAAGAAGTGGAGCATTTCAGAATACAAGATTTGAAAGCCACAAATGCCAAGACGAACATAGCCTTCAGTGAGTAAAGAAATAATTGAGGAAATGCATAGGAATACTAAACCTCACGTGTTATAATCTTTAGGAGTAAATTCACACTACTAGGTGTTAGCTGACTCAGCTTTAAGTGCTATCAAGTTAAAGATAAGGTCGTGCCAAAACAATATGTCAAGTGAAGTTTAAAAAGAGGAAGTAGAAGACCATATAGGATTTCTAGTATTTTCTAAGAAAACAAAGTTGTAAGGGTGTGTCATGACAGTTCAAAACCAGACTTTGAATGTGAATGTTGTTTATGCAGAATGTGGAAAATGTGTGTTAATCTCTAATTATGTGCTTGTGTTTTAGATACTTGAATGAGTGAATGCTAGATAAGAAGCCTAAGGTAATACCTATTTCGTGCTAGTAAACCCAAGAGAAAAAGCGAACAAATCTCGTTGCAACACCTCATAGAAAACAGTTGCATTTGATACCACTATTTAGAAATCAACGAGGTACCATAAGGAGTTGTATGAGAATTACAAATCAGGATGGAAATTGGTGGATAATTAAGAGGATGTCCCAGTAGAATATAAATGGACACAAAAGCTTTAGGACAAAAGGATATGATATGCCTAAAATCGGAAAGATGATTGTATCAACAAGTATTAGTCCACTATT
This sequence comes from Tanacetum coccineum, assembly GCA_026074375.1. Lineage (NCBI taxonomy): Eukaryota > Viridiplantae > Streptophyta > Magnoliopsida > Asterales > Asteraceae > Tanacetum > Tanacetum coccineum. Next base: position 40,994 of record BQNB010040833.1, read on the forward strand.
GACCATTGTCTCTTGGATTACTATGTCCTGAAGATATCAAATTCCTTAGGATCCAATTTGTCCAAGGTTCCATCGGCCTATAATTCTCCTTTCCTTTCTGCAGATTGGTACAACTCATCTATTCATTGTTGACTCTGATGCACAAAGCACATGACGGGCAATCTCAAGTGTTGTTGTAATTTTGTGGAGAAATTCTGGGTACTGTTCGTTTTGGCAAATGATCATTTTGCTCCAATTCTTGGGTTATGGAGATCTGAATCTAGGAAATGTCACGATCAAACTGGTTTATTAAGTCGAAGGCCTAAATCATAATCTTTTCTCAGTTGGTCAATTCTGTGATGCGATTTGAGGTTGCTTTTCAGGAAAATCTATTGTTTTTGTGAGAGATTGATATTTGTTAAATTGTACATTAAATTACCCGGGATTTTGCCAAATAAAAGCCATTAAAATGCCAAAAGAATAGAAAAAGTGTGCTTTTATGTCCAATTGTGCAGGAAAGGATTGAAAAGACAAAAAAAGAGCAAAAACAGTCAAAAACCGACAAGGAACGAAAGAGACAAGAAAAAGAATGAAGAACAGCCAGATCAAAGCCGGATCAGCCCAGCCAAGCAAGAATGAGTCAAGTGCCAAAAATTAAAGTCAAAGGATCAAACTTGACAAGTGTGCAGTTTCAAGGCTCAATTATATATTTAAGTCATAGGGATAAAAGCATGAAAGTGAAGATGTGTGTATAAAGAGAGAAAGAAATAAAGACCAACAAGGGCCAAACGTTTGCATTTTGAAACTTCTTTTATAACTAGGAAAGGAAGGGTGCAAAGTCAAGGAAATGAAGTGCTATTTTCTCATACATAAAACTAAGCAGTCGCGCTTTACCACCGCTAACAACCTACTAACGCTTTTCCCGCCAAAATTGCCACACAAAACCCACTTCGATTTTTCCCACACCCCGCTCCCTTTCTCTACTTGATCCCTGTTATAAATACTTCCTCATCATCCCTCATCCACGTGGCAACACCTAATTGGGCAAACACCTCATCATAGAGGATCATACGGCTAGATATAAATCAAAGATTGATCTACGGCTAGGATTGATTGGAAGCTTCACGAATCTCTCTCCTCTTCCTTTTCTACTCTCTATAAATAGGGAGCTTAGGGCTCAGTTTTAGAGTTAGTTAGTTTTTTTTTCAGTTTTAAAGTTTTTTTTCATTTTTAAGCATTTTTCTTTAAGTTTTTTTTAAATTCAGTTTCATTTACTTGTACTGTTGTTAATTCTACTTGTACACAATCATTTTGAGCAATTACATTCAGCTTTCAAGTATTTTCATTCTTTGATTTCAAATTTAAGCAAATTTTACCTCATAAGCTCTTAATAAGCTCTCTTGAGCTTCTTACTGTTTCATCAGCTCAAAATTCAGTTTAAATGTTGTTCATCTAAGTCATTTACTCTTTTTAAAATCCATTTATTGTCATAACCATGTTCATTCGAGCTCTTTGGGATCAAGTTTAGAGCAATTGAATAAATAGCTAGATATAGCTTATTGCTTATACTATTTGGTTTAAGAGGCTATGGAAGCCAATGGATTATTAAATTTGGGGTCACTCACTCGTACAAGAGTGACCTCTAGTTTGAGATCTCCAAATTTTGCAGGTTTTCCCTTTCTAATTCAAATTAGCACTTTTAGCTATTAGAAATTACTTATTTCTTCTGGATTTTTATATGATATTCGTGTTTCATCAAGCTGTGTTTAGGATGTTACTGTGTTAGTTTAAGTTGTCTAGTTAAAATTCATTTTAGAATTCATATTATTGTTTCTGCCATAAGTAGTAGGATAACCTAAGAGAGAAAACTGCTTATTTCTCTATAATTAGCTAGTAGTTTTTTTTGTTTTTTTTTTTTTTTTTCTACGTTTAAATAGCTTTATTAGGTTAATTTTAGTATAAGTAGATAAAAAGCTTTACAAGTTTTAGTGTTTAAAAGGCTTTAGGTGCAAATAAGTTTGACAGTTTTTTCTTAAGGGAGTGTTTGGATTTAGCCTTGTTTTGACTCCTAAAGTCAACCTTAGTTGCCAAACTCTTTCCTTAGCTGAGTAAGGTTATAATATAAGATTTCAAACAGTTTTTAGGAGTTATATTTTAGAATCACAAAGTTTAGGATATAAAAATCTTCACTAGCACCAGGGCAAATATTTCAGTTTAAGTAGTTTAGATTTTAAGAATTTACAAGCATTTAGGAATCTCATTTAGTTAATTCAGAGATAAATGCATTTAGTCATTTGATCATTAGTTTTAAACTTGAAGTTTAGCTTGCATAGAGTCCTAATGCCATTTGCATCAGCATTATAACTTCTATCAGCTAGAGTGTGCAATATACACTTTGAGTTTTTCCAATTCTTTGTGAATAACTTGCAAAATTCTTTATTAGGTAGATTTAAGGAATTAGTGTAGCTTATTTCCAAATCTCTTGCACAGAGGGTTCAATAATATGCTGTTAGTTATTGGTAAATAGCTCAAATTAGTCTCATAAAATCTTTGTTAGTTGTCATCTTATTTTTCTTTCTAGTTTTGTTAAGATAGGTAAAACTTTAGTTTTAAAATTCCTTTAAAATCCATCTTAGGCATAGTAAGGCATCTTTTAGTTTCTCTAAGCTTTCATCAGTTTTAAGCTCAATAAGCATAAATCAAAAATTTGTCAAATAGCTAGCTTTCTATAACAGGATCTTTCAGGCTTATTTTCAGTTTATTCTTTTGTAAAAGTCCCTAAGTGTACTTTATTAAAGTTTGTTAAGATAAGATGTTTTACAACTTTGAAGTTTTAAGTTTTTGATAATTTCTACTTTTAAATAAGCAAAATAAGCAAAAAGCGCGGGGTCTATTTGGTACTTTTCTAAAAGTTTAGGGTTGCCCGTTTCTTCTTTAGTGTAAATTTTCTAAAGTTTTCCCGCCTACCCTTAAGTTTCATTTGACCAGAATTAGACCCTGTCTTTCATATTTTCTTTTATTTTTCCTTTTTATTATTAATAGTATTAATAGTAATTAGGGTAGATTTTTAATAAATCCAATTAGTTGAAAAATAAAAAGTAGAAATTAGGGCTTTTATTTTTATAAACTTTCTGCACACTTTCTTTATTTCAAAATATAAAAAAAATAAAAATTTTTTTGGAAAAAAAAATTTTTTTTTTTTCTATAATTTTCAGATTTAGTTTAGTATTTTTCTGAATTAATTTTCTTCTTCAATAAATCATATGATTTTCTTTAATTCATTAACTAATTAAATTTTAGGTTAAAAAATCTAATCTTTTTGTAATATTTTTCTTTTTAATGAGATAGATATTTTAGTAATAAAAAGTTTTTAGTGATTTGTTTTAGTTCTAAGTTTTTTTAGCTCGGTTCTTTAATTTTCTCGTACGTAAAACATTTTCGTATTGCTATTATAAATTGCTCGTTTTAAAATTTCTTATTGCATTTTTATATTTCAATTGTAAAAATAAACATCAAACAAATTTTCCCTTCTCACTGAATCCGATCGTCTCGATTTCAAATCGGGAAAGACCTCTTCGTACCAAAACGACTCGGTTAATTAAATACTTCGATATCTGATTTGTGATTTACACATATTTTGTATTTATTTACTTTATCCGGATCAGAGATCTTCAAGAAACGATTTACTAACTGGTAATCGTGGATCCGATCTTCTAAAATAATCTCTCTTCAAGAAAAAACTTCATAACTACATCTGTTGCATGCTAAAAGTTCGCCACTCAAGCATGTTATGGCATCGCAAAGGTCTTTCTCATCGTACTTCGATTACATCACCTTACTCTCAAAGAAAGATATTGTGACAGGCTTACCTAAGTTGAAATATGTCAAGGATCAACTTTGTTTGTCTTGTGAAATGAGTAAAGCAAAAGAAGCTCATTTAAGTCAAAAGTTGTTCCAAGTTCTAAAGGATGGCTGATTTTGCTTCGTATGGGACTGTAGTGGTCCAATGCGGGTGCAAGCATAAATGGGAAGATATTATATTCTGGTGATTGTTGATGACTATTCTAGCCTACACTTGGAATCTTTTTTTACGATCCAAGGATGAAACAACAGTAGGTCTCAAAAATGGACTTTCTCTCGATGATTAAACGCAATCTTAAGCTAAAGTTATTAGTGTCGATGACAGAGGGCTCGGAGTTCTTGAACAAGCACTCATGCTTATTCAAAGAATAGGCATTGAACATCAGGACTTCACTCTCGAACTCTAAACTGAACGACGTTGTCAAAGACGGATACCGCACTCTTGTTGAGGCTGCTCGAACAATGCTCTCAGCTTACTAAGCTTCATTATCATTTTGGCTGAAGCAGTTGCAACGCATGCTATACCTCTCAGAACAGTTCAATTCTATCATATCGACTCATGGAAAATGGCGTATCAACATATTATATGACAGGAAACCTTCAATAAAACATCTTCACATCTTTGGTTGCATTTGCTTACATAACTAGAGATGGGGAAAAATTTTGTAAGATGAGAAGAAAAAGGGGATCAAGTGTGTCATGTGGGATATCTACTTCAGTCGAAGGGATATCGTGTTTACAACAAGAGAACACGCTTAATAGTTGAGTCCATTCATATCAAGTTTGTTAAATCAAAGAAATGGATGTCTGATCACACACCTTCAGACCTCGCACCATATATGACAGAGATGTCTGTTGAAAATGTCTCTTCAGGCCTCGTTCCTCAAGGACAAAAAGGCGTCAGATTATGACAACTCTGACCCCTTGCCCCCAAGATAAAATGTTGTTCCTACATCAGAGAAGACAGATTCGTCACAACACAGGTTGGAATTTCTCTTCAGTCCTTTTCCTTGAAGAATATTACAATCAGCAAATCATTTCAAGAAGATGAATTTATCAATCCTTTTTGTACACGGGTACAAGAAATTGGTGAGTCTTCCTCACGCAACATTGATAATACCGATGTGCATTCATTTCAACCACAAAGTCATGATTACCGATGGACCAGAGATCATCCATTAGAACAAGTTCGTGGAAATCCAACCATGCCAGTTCAAACAAGACGACAGCTTGCCACAGATCCTGAAATGTGTATGTTCGCGCTCACGGTGAGTATTGTTGAACCGAAGAACATTAAGGAGGCAATGGCTGATTCTGCATGGATCGAAGCAATGCAGGATGAACTTCATCAGTTCGACAGACTAAAAGTCTGGGAACTAGTCGACAAACCATTTGGCAAGATGATTATAAAGCTAAAGTGGTTATGGAAGAACAAAAAGGATGAAGATCAGACTGTAATTCGCAACAAAGCATGACTTGTAGCTAAAGGTTATGCTCAGGAAGAGGGTATTGATTTCGAAGAATCATTTGCACCAGTTGCTCGCTTGGAAGCAGTTCGGATTTTCGTTGCCACGCAGCACACAAGTCTTTTCCAATCTATCAGATGGACGTGAAAACGGCATTTCTTAATGGTCCACTGAAGGAGGAGGTTTATGTTGCTCAGCCAGAAGGGTTCGTTGATCCAGATCATCTAGAAAAAGTCTACCTTCTGAGGAAAGCTTTGTAATGGTATTAAAGCAAGCTTCCAAGAGCCGTATGAGAAAACTATCAAACTCCTGATGTCCAAAGGCTTACTAAAGGTACATTGACCCTACTTTATTCAAGATAAAATACGGGGAGGATATTCTCCTCAAGTGAAGGAACTGGATCCAAGCCAGGGGTTCCTGATGAGGAAAAGCTAATTATTTAGTGGGAAGCAGATGTGGTCAGTGAACATTTTGATAGAGATGATAATGGGGGAGATGAAATTCTTTTTAGGACTTCCGATCCACCAGTCCCCAAAAGGTATGTTTATCAATCAGGCCAAGTACGCTTTAGAAATTCTGAAAAAGCATAATATGGACAATTGTCACTCCATTGGTACACCATTGGCTACAAAACCCAAACTAGATGTACTTGACATCTAGTAGACCAGACTTAGTGCAAGCAGTATGCTATTGTGCACGTTATCAAGCACGACCAAATCAAAAGCACCTCAAGGAGTGTAGGTTCCTATATCATTCATACGAATCCTTAACAATTAAGTGTAGAATCAAGATGCATAAAATTAAGAACTTTATTGATGATTGAAAGTAAAATTAA
>BQNB010040834.1:0-43046 GCA_026074375.1 Tanacetum coccineum
TGCCTCTTCCAAAGTTGGAAGAGGCTATATATAGTTCTTACAATATACCGGGTATTAGTACCCGACTTAATACCGAAAAACGTACTATTAACTATTAAAATACGAGCTATAATAAACAGTAAAATACACGGGGTGACCGAGTCTTTTTCTAATATCTAACATAAAATCATAGAAGAAGAAAGGATTGAAAGGCAAAAGCAAGAAGAAGCCAACATAGCATTGATTGAATAATGGGAAAATACACAAGCTATGATGGAGGCTGATAGATTACTGGCTGAGAGACTCCAAACAAGAGAACGAGAGGAGTTGACATATAAGGAAAAAGGAAATCTGTTTATGGAACTCATGGAGAAAAGAAGACAACATTTTGCTGCATTAAGAGCACAAGAAAAGAGAAACAGACCTCCTACCAAGGCACAAAAGAGAACTCAAATTTCTACCTATCTTAAACACATGGGTGGATACAAACACAAACAGTTGATGGGAAAGAGCTATGATGAAATTCAAAAGCTGTTTGACAAGGAGATGAAGAGGGTAAATACCTTTGTGGCTATGAGTTCTGGTATGTGCTTAATTACACATACCTTTTGCCTTTAAAAACAAGCTAAAATAACCAAAAACGGACTTAAAATGCCAAATATATGCTTGTTTTGCTGATTGTATTGTGCAGGAACGGATAACTAAGAAAAAGACGAAAAACAAAGCCAAAACGACAAAACCGGACTCGGAATGGAAAAGACCGTGAAAGACAAAGCCAAATCAAAGCCGGAAAGTCAATCAAGTCAAAAAGTCAACAGAAAAGTCAACTGGTCAAAGACAAAGTCAACCCAAGTCAACCCCGAGGCCAAAGTCAAGAAAATATAAGTTTAGGGACTGAAATTGTCAATCCCTAAACTTATATATAAAGAAGAAAATAGAAAAAAGAAGACAAGGGTGCATTCTGTCATTTTTGCAAAGATACACTCCAAGGACTTAAACTGCCAAGTCCAAAGAGTTGTATCCACCAAAAGGACGAATCTTGCAATTAGTTATATAACTCTTGGGGACTAATTTTGCCAAGTCCCCAAAAGTTATATAACCACAAGGACGGTGGGTGAAATAAAACAAATAACCAACAAGGGCCAAACTTGCCATTTGCCCAAACCTTCACTCTGTCTCTCCCCCAACCTTTGTACAACCAATTTTCCCGCTCGTTTTTCCCTCCCAAAACAACTCACGGGGTCGCCACCCTCCTTTTACCCTGAAAACCCAATTCCCCCATGGATATTCATTTTCCCCCTCCTCCACCACCTTTCCCAGTTACAAAGGTGCCATGTTGGCAATCTCACAACCCCCTACCAATGCTTAATTCGTGGCCAAGATTGACTTTGAAGAAATAAAGGCCAAATTAGAGGTTTCTGTGAACCCCTCACACAACAAACACACCCCCTTTTATGTGTGTTCAAAGAAGCACAACAGAAGAGAGGGAAAGAAGACCTAGTTGTATTTTTTTAGCTATAAAAGCCTTGTAAGCCCATTGTGGCAATATTGAGTTTTTTATGTCGTTTTAGTATAGTTTGAAAAGTAGTCTAAAGTGTTTTTAAGTTAATTTCTTTTATGTAATTCTAATTCTCAGTTTTAATGAAAAGTTAAGTTATTTTTACTAAATAAGCTCTCAATAAGCTCTTTTGAGCTTATTCTTGTTAATAAGCTCAAATTCAGCTGGAAACTTGTTAAAAGTTATTAACTTACTCACTTAAATCCATTTACATCAAAACAATGACATTTGAGCACATGAAATTCACTTTGGAAGCAACAAGGAGGTAATAAGCTCTTAACAGCTTATTGAGCTTTTAAGCTCAAGGTTTAGAGGCTTGGGAGCCATTAAGTTCAGGTTTTAAGCCACTCACTCAGAAAGAGTGGCTTGGTTCTGAGACAACAAAAATCCAAGGTTTCATTTCCCAATTTTAACTTAGCTTAATTTTTTAGCTTAAGATATTAGCTTATTTGCTTCTAATCTTTGCAAAAACATTTGTTTAGGCTTGTTATTTATATGTTGTAAGTTTACATTAGATTTAATGTGTGTAACTTTAGTTTCTCTTTATAAACTGTCACATTAGTGTATTAAGCTAGTAGAGAATCTAGCTTATTTTTCCAAATAAGCTAGGCAATTTATAGCTTATATAGTTTAATTAGGTCATTTTTAGTAGAAGTGGATAAAAGGTTTTAAAAGTTTTAGCTTAAAATTAGATTTTGAAGTCACTTTAGTTGGACAGTTTAAAGAAAAGGGGTGTTTGGCACAAGGGTAAAAACGGGTCAAAATGGTTTTGGCTTTGGGTTAAGGTCATTTAGTTGATTTAAGCTCAATTTTTAAGCTAGCTTTAAGTTATTCTTAAAAGATTTTTAGTTTGAAAATTGAATTTCAAAGCCTTTATAACTCATTGTGCTAACTGTTGGATTTAAAAGAATACACCAAGTGCTTATTTGATTAGGCACTTGGATTTTGAGTGTTGAGGTTCAAAAGTGTGTATTTTGTGTGTTAAAAGAGGGGTGTCACAAGTGCCTTGTCTTTTGACTTTGTGAGTCAAAAACACCAAAGTCTCTTTTTTGTCACAGTTTTTTAAAAACCCAAAGACCATTTTCACCATCAAAAATAAGCAAGTTAAAATGGTTTTTAAAAGTCCAAAATTTGTGCACAAGTCTACTAGTTAGAGTACTCAATCTGTTTTTAGTTGGCTTTTAAATTTGAGCTTATTTGACAGCTTAAAATAAGCTGTCAAATAAGCCACTCAAGGTTAGCTTAAATCTCCCCTGGTGCAAAGGGGAGATTTTAAGCCCCTTTTTCTTTGGCTCTTTGTGCTCTTCAGCCCAAGTTTTTTGCTTATCTCAAGAGTTTATAAGCCCTTGTATAAGTCCTCAAAGTTTCAGACTTTAGTAAACTTATTTGTTGGTTTATTTTTAAGCCAAAACTTGTCTTTTGACTGTTTTTGAATACCTTAGGCATAGGGATTGCTTATTTTTCTTCTTTTACTTATCTAGCTTATTTCATAAGCCCAATTGTGTTCCTTCTAGTTTAAGTTGGTTGTTTACAAAGCTGTGTTAAGCTAACTCCCATCTCAATGTGCTTTATGAGCTTTTCAAGCCCACATTTACACCAACAGTACTAACCTCCAAGTTGTACGGTTGTGGGTTTAAGAAGCACTTTTGGCTTATTGAGCTCACCCCATTGCTCAAATTGTCTCCTAGTAGCTTATCTAGGTTAGCTAGTTAGTTGTTAAGCTTATTTTTCCTTTACCTAGCTTATTTGCCCAAGTGACTTAGTAAAATTTTAGCTTTTAGGCTTATTTCAGTTTCTGTCACTTAAGCCCCTTCTAACAGCTTATTTAGTATAGCTTCTCCTTTTCTTTTGAGCTTACCTAGTTAGGTTGAGACCGCCTTAGCTTATTTTAGTCTTTGTCCTAGTTTGATTCGACCCTAAGTCTTAAAATACTAGCTCTTTTTTGCTTTAAAGCCATTTAAGCTAAACAGCCAGTTTGAAGGCTTATTTTAGGGCTATTTACAGCTTTTCATAAAAGAGCTCTAGTTGACAAAGTTGTTAATGCCCCACGAGCTTAAACACTTTGCCTCTAACTTTGAGTTAACCGAAAAAAAAAAGGGGAAGACACTTGTCCGGTAGCAAGACTCGACCCGGACAAAGCGATACATCCCCTTAGTATAACACACAAAAGCCACTTACCTCTCACTCTGCGCCCATTGGGCTTGTCCGTTAAGACTCGAAGGGACATTAAACTTAAAGTGGTTTTGATCCAAGATAAGCTTATAACAGAATAAAAGCTTATTGCGGGTTATACTTAAGCCTTTTTGTGTTTTTCATTTTCGTATGAACTTTATAAGAGAAAGTATTTTTTGTAAATTTTTCAGAATCTTTAGTAATACTTTTAATATTTTTATAATTTAATTTTAAATAAAGTTTATTTAATTCATAAAAAATACAAAAATTATCAAAAAAATATTTTGCTTTTTTAGAAAATTTTCTTTTATCATCTAGTTTGTAGGAAAAATATAAAAGTTTTCGTAAGGTCATTTTTATAACTTTTCTTTTTTTTAAAGAACGGGTCCGGGTACGGGATTTTGTTTTGACTCGTTTTTGGGTCAAACGAACTCCGTTTTCGGTCTAGTCTTTTTCATTCTTTGTTATTTCCCTAGAGTATTTAGAAGTGAAAATTATCCGTAGGGGTTATTTTTAAAGATTTAGGTTATTCCTCCCCCCTGTTTGTTCGGTGATACGGGCCCCTCGTTTTCTAGTTTAATTTTGTAATTTCTAGGTTTTTCTTAAACGTTTTAGTCCGTTGTGATCTAATTTGACTTTTTCAATCTCCCAAATCAATTCCTTCCTTCAAACTCAAATCTTCGATCGTATCGATTTACCAGTCCAGCCTCGTTGGGGATAAACGACCCGGGAAAGCTCTATACTACTTCTCGGTTTTATTGATTATTGATTTTTACACTTATTTATATATTTTATATTTTATTATATATTATATATATTTACAGTGTGAATTTCACCAATCAATCGCCATCAACTATATATGAAGAATCTTATGGAACACACTTCATAAACTTCAAGACTACTAGATCGAAACCTTATCTTTATCACTTTTTATCTAAGGACACGTAGTATAAGTAGCAACACCTGTCATGATCTAGTTATGTAAGTTAAGTATTACTATAAATAACGTTGAAAATCCATTTTACCTTACCGTTTCAATATCATATATGTCATTTCTTGTTATCTCCGTCTTCATCATCAATTAACTAGGCCACCACCAGATTATCCCTTCAATGAGTTTATCTATGCAGAGTTAGATAACTCATTATAAATCATACTACGACCACTGGAAAGTGAACTAATCCCGAGGAATCTAATAAGTCAAATGCTTGTTTGAACGTTCATATCTGAAAATCTTAAATTCCAAAACTTCCTGTTATATCCTAACAATGTAATATCAAGAATATGTATTTCTTGTTAGAACTCACACAATGAGATTCAATAACACTAAGTCTGAAATTTTTAATTTTTTATACAATGACTTGTGATTGACTATCCTTATCGTGGAATTCTTATTACTGTTATCTTATTTTATATAAATCCTCCCCAAAAGGATGATCAACATCTGAAGCACCAGTCCAACTCATGCAACCATCGAGAAACTAATTGCTAAGCGTTGCCACTTTCTAGAAGCACAAAGCTTCAATAATGGCAAGTACAAACAATCCCAACTCTAAACCAAGAAGTTTACAAGTTACTAACTTCTCTACTTCAATGGTACAGACGGAGCTGTTGGTCTCATTCGCTGGTTTAAACGGACTGAATCGATATTTTCTCGTAGCAAATGTGCTGAGAAGAACAAAGTGAGATTTACTGTTAGTACCCTCACTAAGGAAGCTTTGTTCTGGTGGAATTCATTTATCCAGTCTATTGGAATAGAAGAAGCCTATAAGATCACCTGGTCTGAATTAAAAGAACTCTTAATATAAAAGATAGTCCACAAACCGAGATTTAGGAAAAGTGAAGAAGCCATTACCAAGACCCAGAAGTTAATAAAGGCATGTAATAGAAACACAGACTCTGTACAAGAAACCAATAACCATAAACGAAAGTTGATGAAAAAAGAACACCGCCGACAACAACAACAACAAACAACAACTACCCAACGACCACAACAACAATTAACCACTCCAACAATCACAACACCAACAACAATCAAAATAACCACAACACTCACAACCATGATCAATGATACCCCACCACCAGCAGAATAGAAAACAAGAAACTGTTAGTACTTATCCTGCCAAAGGATACCATGGAAACCGTCCCTTTTGTACAAGATGCACCCTACATCACATAGGACTTTGCACTGTCAAGTGTTGAACTTGCAACGAAGTAGGTCATCTGACCATGAGCTACAAAAATAAAGGACCCTCGAATTACTAGATTAGATCCTAGTTATAGCTATGTTAGAACCTAAGCACAAGGTGTGTGGCATAGATAAAAACACTTGTCAAATCTTGCCTAGTAAGTATAAAGACAGAGGTGTACACGATATAATACAATTTCTGTTATATATACCCCCTATATCATATAACCGTTATCTAGGGTCGCCTTCTACTTTGTAAAACCTACCTTCAACATTAATACTTATTTCAGCATCATCATTGGTATGGATTAATTATCCAAAGTATCTGCCAACATTTTCCTGCGACAAAAAAGTCATCCACATTCTAATCAACAAGGTAAAACTTGATCACATCGAAGTGACCAAAACAAAACCCGACTAAATCTTATATCCTGTATAAAAACTAAAAGGTATATATCCAGGATATCCGTTTTTCTTCTTATCCTTCAGAATATATATCAATCACCGGGAGTTGAATAAACTTACCTATCACCCAGAATCAATGACTTATTCGATCAACGTTCAAGCGTTTACTCAAAAATTGACCTTAAGATTCGTACCTATCATAAATTGAGAGTAAAGAATGAGAGATTCTTAAGAAAGCTTCTCAAAACGAGATCAGGACACTATTAAAAAATGCAAGTAAAGATTGGTTTAAGTAGACACGCCTACCGATAATTCAAGGATTCTCATGAATCAATGGTGTAAACCATACTTTAGACAAATTCATAATAGTGTTCAGTCATGAATATTCTTATCTACTCTTATAACAAAAAGAACAACGCAAACATCTGAGGATAAATTTTGAAATTATTAGAAGGGAGGAATTTGTAATCCGAATCTCCAAATGTGATTTCTGGATCGGTAATCGTGTGATTTAATGTCTCATTATCCATCTTATAGTTTTAATCTTCTACTTATACATTTTGATATAATGTTGTTACGCTTAAATAGGATGATTTATAATCATCTTATTGAAATGAATTATGACCTATCTCATTTGAATAAGGAAATTATAAACCTTCAAACTATGAAAATTTATAAATTACTCAATTTCAAGGATTGGACGCCTCTGTTGTAAATGACAATTATAAATGAGTGGGCTTAAGATGGAATTCGTTACAAACAATTTCTTTCAAATCCTTTTGTACAAACAAATTCCTATTAACATTATTACCTTCATACGGTGTAAGTAACGAAGTCATACATCCTGTTCATAGTTTCCAAAAGTTATATCTCCAACATGATTGCAACTCCTCTTCAAATTCATATCATTTCTTGACAGCACTCCGGCATTCAAGCTAAATCACGAGACCAGAAAAATTCAAGAAACTCGAAAAAGAACGTGCAAATTCCGTCAACACTTGCAAGCTGCTTCGACAAAGAATAACTGCCAATGCGAGGTGAAAGCCTTTAGAACGTCAATTGCAATCGTGTTATGTGTTGAAAAGGCATCACATCGCAAAGATATCTTTTCGATTCAAAAATGAGAAAGCTAATCCCCGATAACATTGGACCTTTCAAAAATTCTTGAAACGAATTGACCCCAGTGGCGTACAAACAAAGCTTCCCTAAAAAGCTTAGTTGTTGTCACATTCCTAAACTCAAGAAATCATAACCGATGAAATATTTCATCATCCCAATAAAAGAACTTTTAACTCGACGGACAAACTCAACTTTGTAGAAGGACCATTAGAAAATTATGGACGTGAATCAAGCAACTTAAGCGAATTCGATGGCCTATAATCAAAGTGCGATGAAACTCTAAAAGTGCGACCAAAGTTTACATGGGAACGAGAAGATAAAATTCGTGCTAAATATCCTTATCTGTGTTCAATCATCTCTTCGAAATTCAATTAAATCTCGGGACGAGATTTATGTAAGGATGGGGACATAACATCCCGAAATTTTCATAATGTAAATATCCATCTATTAATTTAGATGATTACAATGCTATCAAATATATATAAAATCACCTTATACAGGGAAATTTTCGCTTTATTACATTACAACTTGCCAATATCTCGATGTAAACAATTCTTGGCATAAACTAAAGTTAACCGGGCTCAGACAAACTACATATGCAATCCTATCTTTCATAAATGTCAACAATCATCATATAATATATCAAGTCAATATCATAAATATCATTTTTTACAAAGTACTTTATTCCTATAAGACCATTTTCGCAACGTTATTCAAAACGGCTTTAAACCGTTTATCGTATGCCTTTAAAAACCCTAATTCATGAAGGTTAACATCTAAAATCGAATGCACAAGCTACAAAGCATATGTTTGAAGGAATATAAACATCTCATACCCTAATACCTCTCCACATCACCCTATACTCCCATACATGTCCTCACCTGTCTCTTCTAGCATCTCATAAGTCCCCAAGTCTAAATTTTTTTAAACTAAAAAAGATAAATAGGAGGTGTATGCCTCCATTTCAAATCATCCCCCACTCCCTCCTCTACAAGCAATCATAGCCAGCAATCCTTTGCTCAAATAATATCCTAAGGATCTAAGAAGTCTCAAGACCAGAAGTGAAGCGAAAAGAAACCAAGAAAAGAAGGCCCCGGATCCGTAATTCTAGGCGTACGAATCCAAAAGTCATGATTTCGACCCATTCTAAGCCTATAAGCTTCAAGACCATGTTCCTAGACTATATTCTGTATTCATACCCTCTAAATATTTTTATATGATCATGCTAAAATCATATATAAAGCTTTGAACCAAAACTTATGTGTTATACCTTTTTTATCCAAAACCGTACACCCAAAACCCTAATTTCATGTTTTTGCTTAATCTATAAGCTAAGCTTGTAAACTATTGCTATAGATCCAATCCCCATCAGCTTAACTAACATTAACAATAAGTGCTTTGATACAGTCATGAAACAATTTGAGCTTAAAACCCGCAGCGTTTCATTTTAAAACCCTAAATGACCCTTTTTTGCTTCCCTTGCTTAACGAATCATTAATTTAAACTTGCGTTGTGTTAAATCTTCATATTTTAGTTTATTATAACTTATAAATGTCTATTGAAATGTTAAAATAAGCTTGCATGGCAATTTGGACATGTTTTGTAAATATTATCCATGCAAGGGGTATATATCGTAACTTTTAGAAACTTATAACTAAAAGGACTAAAAGTGTCATTTTATCAAAGTTATAACTACAAGGGTCTATTATGTCACTTTTTAAAGTACAAGGTTTACTTGGTATATCTTTTAAACATGAGGGACCAAAGTCGTAAAAGTGCAAACTCCAAGGGTATATTCTGCCACTTTTCAAACTCAAGGGTCTAAAATGTAACATTTTGAAAAAGTATAAAAACACATTCAAAACATTACAAGACATAACTTTAATTAACGCTTGACGTGCTTAACATTTCCAGATATTGAATAAAATGCTTAAAACTGCTTATGTTATAACTATTATATCATTCATCATCGATGTGCTTTCAAAAATCATGTCCCAGATTCATATCATACCACAATACTAGGGAGCTTCATATTAAGGAGTTTCATCTTGGTATTACGTTCTGACTGAGTTGTTGGGTTTACGATTTAAAAGTGCCCCTACTCTCAAACGTTTACTAAAGACTTCTGAATTATGAAGGCCCGAACCAGTGTTATGATAAATTTAAATATCAAAAAACCGACATCGATGTAAAATCTTACATAATTCAATCAAAAAACTAAGACTTAGACATATAATACCCAGTAGTGCCCATGACGAAGCCGTTACTATTCATTTCTTTACATGCTATAATTTCCGATACACTGTTCAGTGAGTTTCATAGCCTCTGCATTTCATCTTTTTATAAACCCGCGAGGGTGATATCAATGCTAGAAACATGAAATGCAATTATTTCTGTATGCTATTTTTCAAATTTACTATTGCCTAAAGAAACTGCTTTGTCCTTAAGTCCCTCATAAATCATGAAACCGTTAAGTTACTCTCCGTAGTAAAGGCGAATGATGTGAATACATCTATTTGGGCTGGACTCCCCGTTGGTGTTAACCCAGTTACGTGAAACCAATTGCACAAGGTCATTAGAAATCACGCGGTAATTTTTTGGCAAAGGTACCCGCAGGCTATAACTATCACATACCCTAAGGCTTCGTATTCATGAGCTAAAGGCAATAACCAAATATGTTTTCAATACCGGTTATATCAACGTAACCCAATATCGCAATTGCATTCCAAATTAATAATTACTTAAACTATGGAATTCACTCAACTTGGTTGACTTTTTAAGCATGATTATTCTCAAGGTAACTAATGGCAACGGAGTGGCGAGGAAAACGTGACGATGGAAAAAAAATCGTTAATCATTCAAACTTAATTGTAATAATTTATGGAAACCTCTCATTTGTAAAAACTCTAAAGAAATAATGAATGATAACTTATTTTCCAAAAACGACTCTTTTTGATTCATTTCAAAGATATAAGATATGACTGTTGTACCTTGAAGTAATACCCCAGATTAGCTTCCGCTGCTATATGTAAAAATGGGGGTGTTACACTTCAGCAAGCATTAGGGTCTCTTCTGAGCCAGGAATCACAATTGCACTCGTATTCTTGATTACATTACCATCATAAAGATTTGGTTCCAACTGCTAAGCTTTCTTCAGATAATAAGGATTTTAAAAATCTAGAGCTTGTTTGGTGGTGTGAACATAGAAAAACCGAGTTCGTCACATGTGAACAGTTTTATGCAGATTTATCCTCTTTTAACAAACCAATTATAATCTAACTAGATTGATTCTCTTATCTAAGGCAATGTCTCAATCCATGTTCCTGATTCTTCTTTTTTAAATCATATTTTGAAAGAGTAACTATTTCATTAAAGATTCCTTTTCTTTTAAATATTCAGCAAAAGAGTTTGTTTAAGAAACATCATTCTCACAGACGGTGCACAATTAATCTGAAACTATCATTACTTCTTAAATCAACAAAATCAACATTTTGTCCTTCATTCAACACTTTAACTTGTTCCTTATATCTTTCAAGCTCAGCAGTTAAAGTATCATTGACACTTTTATTATCCAGATTTATCTTGGTACAATTAACTACTTGGGTTTTCAGTTGTTCAATCACAGATAATATCAGTGCATCTTGTTGTGCAGAAGAGTTAGAATTCTGAACAGCTGCCTGTTGTGATTCAATCACATACTGAGAATAAGGAATGATATTGCTATCACTGGTTATTTCAGTCTCTGAATGATTCACAACATTCGACTGTTCAGAAGACGATATCACCTGCACAACTTGATTAATCATATTATTATTCACATTATCATGATTGTGTACCTCAGCAAGAGCATCTGAACCATAATGAGATAAATTCGCCATGAGAGCAACTTTGGCAGTGTTGAGTTCATCACAATCAGAGTCATATGCATCCAAATCATCAGCTTGATAAGCAGCATTGTGAGTAATGACAGTCTGTATGGCTTGACCTTCTAGAATTCTTGGATCTGCCAAAAATGCTAGTTCTTCCTCATGTAAAATTTGACCACTTGCTTAAGCTTGAACCAACAACACTTTATCCTTAAACCACAAATCATCCCGTTTCCTCCTTGGTTTAGCGCATTGTTTGGACATGTATCCTCCCCTTTGCAGTTGTAACATGTAACAATCCTCTGTTTCCCCGAATTATTCCCACTTGCTCCTGGAGTGAAAGTTCTTGTAGTACTCGCAGCATAAGAAATTTGTCTCCCCTGAACTGGTTGTACGGTTATTCTTCCATCATTAATGGTAGCTTGTTGCCTTGGGTTTGACGAGTTCCTCAGCTGGTTATTGGTAGTAGGATAGCGGGAACTGACCACAGCAGACAAGAAAGACATGATAAAATTGATGGCATCAATTGGATCATCACCGTGCTTGAAAACTGGTATAGTCAGACCGGAGTCTAATTGGGAAAATTCAGATTGTTGGTTGACTGTGGGAGAGTATTCAATTTGAGGAATGGATGATGATGGAGAGAAAACGTTGTGGTGAACTGAGGTTTGATAATTGTTGGGGGGATAGGTGATTGAATAAGGTATTGGTGATTGATTGATCGAGTATTGTTAAGATTTAAAAGGTGATCCATACTGTGAAGATTGACGAGGTGAGACAAATTATGGATGTTGAGAATTCTGGTAAGAGTGTTGATGAGATTGATAAGGAGACTGTGTCATTTGGTGATTAGACTTCAATTCTTTTGTCTTAAGGCAAAAGTGTGACGAACAAAAATATAAGTGCGCCGGTTTTGGTCTTCATAGGAGAGTGCAACGGTTTTCATGGAAAGTGCGGCGCACTTCTTGTACTTTTCTTGTATTTGCTTTCCAAATTGTGTAAATCTTTGAGCTTTGATCTTTTAGAGTCTTCAAGTGAACCTATAAGAAATTTAAGCTTGATTAAGTACCAAAAGTTCCGGAATGATAAAATAACATAAAATAACGCATAGAAACTTGTATAATTAGGGCGTTATCATATCCCTCACACTTAGCTTAATTGCTTGCCTGCCTCAAGCAATAGAAGCGAGAAAATAAATTCATTTATCGTGACTTGGAGAAAATTAGATTTTAATAAGAGCTTGCATATTGGATAACTTTTCAGGCGTAGACATATAACATAGCACCTCACATAGGGATAGTGTTTGATTTTTAGAATTCACTCTAGCACTCAGATAGGGATTATATGATCTTGTGGAAGAACACTTAATTTGCTCAGACATAATCTAGAACACAAAAAAAAAACTACCTATAGAGCTTTTCTTAACACACATCAAACATGACCGATCGGGCGAAACTGGGTACTAGAGAGGATTCGATCTTCATTTGCGTCCAAAATAAGCCTTTATTCTTTTGGGATATTATAGACATAATCTATTTTTTTTATACCATTTGTTACACAGGCTTCTTCTATTGACGTTTCAGGTATTCAGACAAATAGACTATCTTACAGAGCGCTGCGAATTAAGAACTTGCATTGAGATATACTTCCATGCAGATAGGGCTTTCGGAGCCTAGTAAATGATGATTAAGCACAAGTTCTAGAGCTACTAAATTACTAGCTCTCTCAAACATAATTTTTAACCAATACCAATGTTCCAGAAAAGGCGACTAAAGGGACATACGTTACACATCCGTTTCGATGAATAGACATATATGACTGCAATCAGAAACCTTAACTCAGACAAGCTAAAGGCTATCAATTTTCTTAGTGTACGCCATAGGGGGATTCCTGATATTTTTATTGGACTGAGATGCTTTCAAATTTAGTGTCGGGTTAATTTTTGTCCCCCCCCCCCCCCCCCCCACCCCCCCCCCCCACCCCCCCCCCCCCCCCCTCCTCCCCCCCCCCCCCCCCCCCCTCCCCCCCCCACCCCCCCCCCCCCCCCCCCCCTCCCCCCCCCCCCCCCCCCCCCCCCTCCCCCCCCCCCCCCTCCCCCCCCCCCCCTCCCCCCCCCCCCCCCCCCCCCTAGTTATAGTGTTAATCCGGGTGGACTTGCCTTACTAAGAGCATTTTTAATTTTGAAAGCATATGGATAAGATATTTTTTAACAGGGCAAACATAGAGGGATATGATTAATTTTTTCTATTTGGCTCCCCTCCACACTTAAGTTGAACATTGCCCTCAATGTGATAACTGATAACAGAGATAAAATAGTGAAAATTAAAGGAAAACGGTACTTCCCATGGTATAGAGAAATGTATAGCTGCAGTAGAGCTATCTTTTGAGCATATGTCGAAAATTTCCATATCTTTGACCTAAATTACCTGCATAAGAGTAAATATACAAAAAGCACACAAAAAGAAAATATTTTTGTGTTTTTTTAGAAAACAGATAAAGGATATTAGTAGAAGAATGGAGGAGGAACTCCTCCACTCTTAAGTGAAAGTACGGGTTGCCTCCCGAGAAGCGCTTAATTTTTAAGAGAGTCGTTAGCTAGACTCGTATCTTTTGGATTCAATTTTTTGGGAAAAAGGGTGTTACTGCTTCCCTTGGGTTATTATCTTCTTCATGATATAGTTTGAGTCGGTGTCCATTGACTATAAATGTCTTTTCATCTTTTTCCTTCAAGAAACTTCAATTCGGATGAGATATTGATGTTTCACAACATAGGTCCTAACATCGAGATCTTTTTTTTTTTTTTTATGAGTTGTGGTTGCTTAATTTTGTATTTTGAGCCCTCCCCCCCCCGCCACCAAGGAGTCAAAGAATCATGCTCCTTCCTTCGTCTTGCACACTTTCCATCCTACATGCCTTAATTTTCTTCATGGCTAAAGTCGGATTCATTACCACATGCTCATGCTCAAACTACAAAGACATACTATAAGCATCAAGATTTAAGAATCATGAGAGCTCAAGAATTAAAGACAAAGACTTCCGCAGAAACTCTGATATATAAGATCTTCCTTCAAAGATATCAAGTCTATCAAGGGAGATTGCTAGCAAGCTTTCAAGATGATGCAAAGTATGAGCATGTTGGTCAAGACACAAGATCGCAAGGTGACAAAGACGATCAAGATGGAAGGATAAAGATTTAAAGATCTCGTACGAAAAAGACAAAGTCAAAAGACAATGACAAAAGCTCAAGATCATAGATCACAAAGAATGAAGGAACAAGCCTACAATGGAGAGAGAGAAAAAGATCACAAGAGCTCAACGACAACAGCAATCTCATTGATCTCACGAAGGAGTGTCACAATGAACTCACTTTGGGGGAGATTGTTAGCCTCAAAATATTGAGTCGAACAATGAAAGTTCGTTCATAATTATATTAGGTCTCGGTTACTAAATTAATATATGTTGTACTAGGCTAAAAGGGTAAACAGGCTCGTAAATGTAAGCTAATATTGTATGTGTATCGGGCTAAAAGCCCAAGTCAATCCCGAGCCCGGCCCAAGTAAAAGCCCACACGTCCCATGTAGTTGTGTAGGGTATATATACCATTTTCCATCAAGGAAAATGGTGTTGGTTCATTTGTAAACATTTCCTTTTGCAAGTAATTCAACCATTTTTCTCTCTCTTATTTCTCTCTCTAAACTTCTTCTAATTTCCTTCTCTTTTCTACTTGAATTCGAGCTACATATAATGAAGTGAAGTGATCGAGGGTAACCAAAAAAAATCATTCATTCAGTTCCCACTCCAAGGTTGAGTTATTTTTGTTTAACTCGAATTACTACATCAGCAGTGTGAAGAAAGGGTCGTCCCAAAATGAGGGGAACTTTACTATCTTCTTCCATTTCGAGAATAACGAAATCAGCAGGAAAGGTGAATTTACCAACTTCAACGTGCATATTTTTAGCTATTCCAACAGGGTATTGGAATGACCTGTCGGCTAATCTTACGCTCATTTTGGTAGGTTTAAGACTTTTGAGAGATAATTTGGCATATAGCGAATATGGCATAAGGTTAACGCTAGCCCCAAGGTCCGCTAAGGCATTACAGGAGAAAGTTTTGTTGAAATTACATGGAATAAAAAAACTTCTAGGGTCTCCGAGTTTAGGTGGAACTTTGTTTTGGATCATTGCTAAACTTTCGTCGTTTAAGAAAGCGGCAGAGATTTGTTCGATCTTATGTTTGTTGCTTATGAGTTCCTTGAGAAATTTTCCATAATTAGGCATTCCGGCTAAGACATCGATAAGAGGTACATTGATTCGAACTGCACGGATTACGTCGAGAAATTTTCCGTATTGAGCTTCCATTTTCTCTTTCCTTAGACGTTAAGGATACGGAATTTTTGGTTTATATGGTTTGGGTAATGGAGTTTCCTTGACTGGTTTTGGATTTTGAGTTTTTGGTTGTGGTGTGGGTTCTTCGTCATCGTCATCGCTATCAAAGTTGATAGGAGTTTCAGAATTGGTTTGTTGATCATTGGGGTTAACTGGTGAGTTTTAGGATTTACCACTTTTTGTGAATATGGCATTCACATGCTCATTGCGAGATTGTGGTGGTTGGTAGGCTTTGGAATTGTGTCCTTTTGGGTTTGGTTGAGTGTTACTAGGAAGAGATCCAGATGGTCGACCAGATTGCTTGTCAGCAAGTCTATCGAACTTGGTTTCAAGATTTTGAATTGAAGCTTGATGATTTTTGGCAACGGTTTCGGGTTGAGTTTTAAGATCCATGAATGTTTCTTTGGCGAAAGCGTTCGTTGATTGCTGAGATTTCATGAAATCGTTGAATTGTTTCTGAAGATCGTATGGTTTATCATCGGTATTGGATCGATAGTTATCTCAATTGTAACTACTTTGTTCGTTTGAACGCCAATTATCGCGATTTGAGTCTCGGTCGCGGTAATCATTGTAAAAACGAGTCTTACGAAAAGTTTGCATGAATTTAGCTTCCTCTTCACGAGACATAGGTATATCATCTTCATCAAGATCAGGTTTAGTTTTTTAGAATGGGATTGGAGTTCTTTATACTGAGCATCCATTTTCAGGGTCATGGCATCCATTCGGGCCATAATTTTGTTAGTTTTGGAATTACTGCTACCTTCATCAGCGAAAGAAATAGTTTTCTTAAGAGATGATTTGGTTTTTTGGTTTTTAGCCCAATCGAGATTGAGTAAGACCTTATCTTCCAAAAGCTGGTAAGCTTGATTTGGTGTTTTATAGAGGAAAATACCTCCAGCTGCGGCATTCAGAACTTCTTGGGTTATTTCGCTGAGACCATGATAGAAGATTTTAATGATATTGCCTTTGGACAAATTGTGACCATGACAGTTTTGGAGCATTTCCTTCATACGAAGCCAAGCATCGGTTAGAGATTCGTTTTTATGTTGAGAGAAAGCTTGGATTTCTCCGAGGAGTCAGTCGAAAAGAGCTGGGGGAAAGAATCGGCTAATAAAAGCGGTTCGGAGTTCATCCTATGTTTTGATAGTTCCTTCGTTGAGTTCATCCAACCATGTTTTTGCTTCCCCAGTAAGGGATAGGGGAAACATCATTAGGCGGACGGCTTCATTTTCGGTATCTCTGTATTTAAACATATCACAGATTCTGAGGAATTCGTGAATGTGTTTATGAGGATCGGTTTTGGTTCTACCATCGAATTAATTTCCTTTGACGAGGGTCAAGTGGTTACCTTTGATAGCAAATTCGTTAGCAGTTTTAGGAATAGTGATTGCAGAACCGGGAGTCGGAGCGACAACACGGTCAGCAGCCCACATGGGTTCATCATCCATTGGGAAAAGATTTTCAAGAGTATCAAGAAAGTGACAGAAGTGGTTGATGTTGAGAATTGGCGGATAGACAATTCTCGGATTTTTAAATGGATTGTTTCTTTGATCGAATGGAGCTCTTCTGTTTCATCGACGACGTCTTCGATTCAGAATACGTTCAGGTTCAGGTAACGGTTCAACAAGTTCAGAATTAGAAGCAGGTGTATCCATCCAAAGGAGATATTATTTGGGTCAGTTTGCCAAAAAACTGTACGGCAATTTTTGAAAATGAGGGGGAGTTAAAGTAATTTTCCAGAGTTTGACTACAGAACAGCTAAGAAATCCCCGGCAACGGCGCCAAAAACTTTGATGTGTTTCAAAAGCTTTAAATTTATAAGACTGAAAATACCGATTAATTATGGGAAACACACGGGTAAAAGTATAACCCACGTATGTAGTATAATCTTTTTAGGTAAGACCAGGTCGTTCCACAGGGATTAGAGTAGTGTTCAAATAATCAGCAAGAGAATAGACTTTAACTATTTTGAAAGTAACTTTAGTTTTACCAGTGATAATAAAGATGACTACTCGGATAGTTGAAAATAATTTATAAGTGTTTGAAATGATTTGACCATGAGAGTGGGGCATTAATTTATAAAGGCGATTTCTCGTCAGAAAACGTTTTCACAAATCAACTTGTTTTAACTTAAGACTTATATTTAGTTAACTAGACCAAATGTGTCACTCAAATAATCCAGTTACTATTATATCAAAGCTTATTTTGTTTATCAATTTACGAAAGTGGATTTCTCAGCACAGACGTTAAAGACCATAGACAAATCTTTAAAACCACATAGATCATAACGGGTCTTTCGACCTATACCGATATGATTATATAATCTAGGTTGATAAGCAAAAGTAGATAAGATAAGATATGACAGGGTTGCAATATAAGCTTAAGATTAAGATGATCAAGATTATACCAAACGCTTATTCATTATCGTAACTTCACCGAGTAGTCATGAGAGATTTAGCCTCTCATGGCTAAGGAGTTCATAACAAAATCACACTTTACATTAACTTCCATAATTTCAACAACTAAGTAAGAAAACTTCTTCGTTCTTGATCGTTAGATCTTTTTCTTCAAGAGAGGAGGTGTTTCTAGGTGTTTTGGTTGGTAGTAGGGAAGTGTGTGTGTGTGGAGTAGTGAGAGTGATTGTGTGTGGGATGATTTGGAATGCAAAAATCGTCCTCTATTTATAGGCTAAAATTTGGAAAAAGTGCGCCGGTTTTAGAATTAAGTGCGGCGCACTTGAGGAGTTAATGCGATGGTCATTTAATGTTTTGACTGGAAGTGCGGCGCACTTACAAATAAGTGCGGCGGTTTTGGTGAGTTAATGCAGGTGCATTTATTAGACTTTAATTCTTCTGACTTCGGGAAAAGTGCGGCGAACAAAGATATAGGTGCGCCGGTTTTAGAGGCTTCATAGGAAAGTGCGGCGAACTTTGTAGAAAGTGCGGCGAACTTCTTGAACTTTTAAATAGAAAATTTTCTTTTCTTGTATTCGCCTTCCAAAGTGTGTAGATCTTTGAGCTTGAGTCTTTAGAGTCTTCAAGTGAACCTATAAGCAATTTAAGCTTGATTAAGTACCAAAAGTTCACGAGAAATGATAAAATAAACATAAATAACGCCATAGAAACATGTATAATTTAGGCGTTATCAAATCCCTCCACACTTAGCTTATTGCTTGCCCTCAAGCAATAGAAGCGAGAAAATAAATTCATTTATCGTGACGTGGAGAAAATTGGATAAGAGTTTGCATATTAGATAACTTTTCAGGCGTAGACATATAACATAGCACCTCACATAGGGATAGTGTTTGATTTTAGAATTCACTCAGCCACTCAGATAGGGTTTATATGATTTTTGAGAAGAACACTCAATTTGCACAGACATAATCTAGACAGCTACCATAGGCTTGTACTTAACACATAAACCTGACCGAAGGGCGGAACTTGGGTACTAGAGAGGATTCAATCTTCATGCGCCAAACATAAGCCTTTATTTCTTTTGAACTACTATAGCATAACTTTTTTTTTACCAAACGCTTCTTCTTCATGTTACCCCCCGAAGACTGTAATATATTGATCTCATTATCATCATTGTCTTTTTCCGACTTTAAAATCATCAGGGATGAAATTATGTTGTAAGGGGAATAGATCATAAAGTACAAAACATTTTGTTCCTCCTCATTATATTCGGACAATGATGTTTCTTTATTCAAATCAATTTCATCGATATGTTGAGGGCTTAAAATCGGTCCAGTTAACAAATCTGATTTAGACGTTGGAGCATCATTGTAAACAATGGTTGGAAATTTATTCTCAAAGTCTTTAAAGAAGTCTAAATCATCAAAATAACTTATCGTAGGCTCGGGTGGTGGAAGTGAAGGCATATTGACTTTTTCATAATCATTTTTCGAATCCGTTTTCAAATCATTGGTAGAAATTATTTTCTAAGAAAACGAGTTTTTGTCAAACATTATCGTGTAATCTTCATCATCGTTATCATCAAATGAAATTTTAAAGTTACTTTCATTGTTAAGAGAACTTACCGTATGTTCACAAGAATGTGTTTTTTTTTTTTTTTTTTTTCAATTTCCCAGTTATACACCTTACCACGCCTACGAGCTTTTTCTTCCTCAAGCCTGATATACTCTTCCATAGTAATGTTGGGGTTGTCCATTATAACCTGTAATAAATTTGCTAAGAAAGAAAACTGCCAAATAGCTTAATACGTCGTATTCAGTGAACTGAATACGCCGTATTGATGATAGAGTCGAATACGCTGTATTGGTTTGAAAAAGTTTATACGCCGTATCCAATAAATTAAATACGCCGTATTGAGTATTTGACTTGGAGAATTACAATGAACTGTAATACTACAGAAAACACACAAACACACAATATGCAAAATATACAATGCAGAAAATCAAACACACAAAACAAACACACAAATTTGCAAATTAATCCAAACTAAATCTAAACTAAACTAAAACACTAATAAATAAGAATTAAACAACTTCACTCCCCGACAGCGGCGCCAAAAACTTGATGTGTCGTTGTGTAGGTGTTATTTATGTATCAAGTTTTACTATTTATTTTATGCCGACTATACCTAAAAACAACACTTTAACGGGCAGTGTACCCGGTTAAGATGTAGCTTCGTTGGTAAGTAGGGTGTCGATCACTAAGACAGAGAGCGTTAATTCCTAATTCTATCAGTATTTTAGTTATCTAAGTTAAACCTAAAACTAATGCAAAAGGGGGGTTTTTAGCCTGAGAGACTGGCACGAGTTTTGGGTATCTAACCTAAGGTTTTGATGACAATTAACACACGCAAGTTGATAAACAGAAGATAAAGAAGCGGTCAAGCCTAATGTAAGGAAAACGTACTAACCATGAATAATCCGATAAAACGCAGGTTTGTTTATTAATGCAATGATTGACTTATCTAAAAGGGCATATCATTCCTAGACTTAGGCGATACATCTTCCTAAGACCTAGACATGAATAATTCTGTTACAATTAAACGTATCCGCATAAAGCATCCTTATTTGCTGATTATAATCTATCTTAGGGATTAAGGCAATGGTGATCTTGCTAAACCCTAGCTCATAGAGACTTTACCCACTTACTGCTTAACGGCTCTTTATATACTAGTAGTCCACTGTCCGAGTCTTTACCAATCGATTAGAACGTACTCATTGGTACCAAGGTTACCTTATAGCTCAACTAAGCTCACAATCAAAGGGTAAAGATAGGTCAATATTTGTGATCCTATGATTCTATATATATAAATTGCAATATGGAGAGTTATCCCGAACTCTTAGCCTACGCCCAAACAACACAGAAGTTGCAGCGCATTAAATATGTAGGACAAGACCCAGTTGAATGATAGGTCGCATATTTAAGCACGTAAACAAGTATAAATTGATAAACATAAACAAGCAATCAACGATAAATTAAGCAATCGAGATATAAAAAACTAAATATTTAGATCTTCATAATAATGGCTAAAACCCCTGAAGGTATTAGCCTTCAAATATCAAAATTAATATAAGAGTAATGGCTTAGCCAAGGTAAACTAACCGAGTTAACGAATGATACCAAAAACTGAACGATTACAAAAGTATAAGAAATTACACGTTGTCTCCTATGGATTGGAATGCGTTGCGAGACCTCTTCTGCTCTTTTTCTCCTCTGAAAATTGACTTTTGTGGTTTATATATTGAGAATATGATTTAGCACACTTAAAACTTGTTTTTGACTTTTCTATTTATAGGGTTTAGAGTCGGTGTCGATACGGCGTATCCAATGTGTTGGATACGGCGTATTGGGTGTTTCTTGGAGTAGGGACCACGTTTGATATCTTTTAGAATATTCACATACTATATCTCCAATACGGCGTATTGGTCTTCTCTGGATACGGCGTATTGATCATGTGGTCTACGTGATCTTTAGTGAGTGTAGGCACAGATACGCCGTATCTTCCTTGATGGATTTGACGTATTGGTTGTCAGAACAGTAATCTTCAAAATATCTTCGTTTAAGCTACAGAATGCGCGCCTTTTAGTGAAGTTTCACCAAGTACTCCATAATTGTTTCAATTCTCAAATATAAATGATTAAGTAACAATTCTTTGTAATAATCATACAAATGGGTTAATTACATGGGATAAATGATGCTATAAAATAAACGTTATTTGATGTCATCAGTGAGTTAAAAGAAAAGTTGTCTAAACTCAAGAGAAACAAGGAAGTTGATCTCGAATGTACAACTTGTCAAACACTTAGTCATTGGGAGATCTAAGAAGGTGGTTTTTGAAGCTATTCTAGATAAAATAAAAAGGAACTTGGTGGGTGGAAGGAGAAAACTTTATCGATTGCCAGAAAAGAGGTTCTTATTAAGTCGGTAGCGCAAGCGATGCCTATGTATATTATGAATATCTTTTTACTTCTAGGCAACTTAATTGATGATATCCACAAGTCTCTTAACATATATTGGTGGGGGACGGGGTTAAAGAAAACCCAATCTAATGGTGTAAGTGGGAAAGAATGTACATATCAAAGTTTTGAGGAGGCCTTGGATTTCGCCAGTTGGGATTGTTTAATAGATCACTTCTCGTAAAGCAAGTCTGGCGCTTGATCACATCCCCGACAACATTGGCAGCAAGAATTCTTAAGGCATGCTATTTCCTAAGATCGAGCTTCTTTGATGCAAAGATTGGGTACCGACCAAGCTATATATGGCGTAGTTTCCTTTCGGTTAAAGATATTGTTCGTAAAGGGTGTAAGTGGATGATGACATCAAATAACGTCTATTTTATAGCATCATTTATCCCTTGTTATTAACCCATTTTGTATAGTTATTGCAAAGAATTGTTACTTAATCGTTTATATTTGAGAATTGCAGTAATTATGGAGTAATTGGTGAACCTTAGCAAAAGGCGCGCATTCTAGAGCTTAAATGAAAATATTTTGAAGATTACTATTCTGAAGACCAATACGCCGTATTCAAGATATGGAATCAATATAATATTCTAGAAGATATCAAGCGTGGTCCCTACTCTAAGAAATCCCCAATACGCCGTATCCAATACTTGGATACGCCGTATCGAACCGACTTCCAGACCTTATAAATAGAAAACTCAAAAACGAGTTTTAAGGGTGCTAAATCATATTCTCGATACCTAAACCACAAAAGTTGATTTTCAGAGGAGAAAAAGAGCAGAAGAGGTCGAGCAACGCATTCCAATCCATAAAAGACAACGTGTAATTCCATATACTTTAGTAATCGTTCAGTTTTTGGTATCATTCGTTAACTCGGTTAGTTTACCTTGGCTAAATAATTGCTCTTGTATTTATTATGACGTTTGAAGGCTAATACCTTCGGGTATTAGCCATTATTATGAAGATTTGAATGTTTGGTATTTGTTTATCTCGATTTCTTGATTTATCGTTGAGTGCTTGTTTATGTTTATCAATTTATACTTGTTTACGCGCTTTTGTATGCGTATATCATTCAACTGGATCTAGTGAAGCGGACCAAGCAGATCTAGAGCCCAGGATAGCTCTCCATATAGTAATTTATTCATCTAGAATTATAGTTACACAATATTGTCCTTCTAAGTATGTGTATAGGATACGCTTCGGGGCTTTTAACTAGTTAATTGGAATTGTTAATGGTTTATTGATCGTGTGTTGGACTAGCAGGTTGACCTAGTATTAAACAAGTAAACGTTCTGATTCCATTGGATTGTTGGGACTAATGGGACTAATAGTGTATAGATTTTCCATTAAGCGGTAAGTGGGTAAAGTCTCTATGAGCTAGGATTTAACAAGATCACCATTGCTTTAATCCCTAAGATAGATTATAATCAGCAAATAAGGATGCTTTATGCGGATGCTTTAATTGTGACAGAATTAATGTGTCTAGGTCTTAAGATGATGTAACACCTAAGTCTTAAGAATGATATGCCACCTCGAGAGAAGAAATCATTGCACTAAATAAACAAACCAACGTTCTAATCGGATTAATAATGGTTAATACAGTTTTCTTATATAAGGTCCGACTGCTTTTTCATCTTTTGTTAATTAGCTTGCGTGGGTAACAGTGCCTTGAATTGATTGTAGTCACCAACCAAAGTGCCAATCTCTCAGGCAGAAAACCCCCTTTTTCCCGTTAGAATTAGAATTTAGACTGACATATGTTTAACATAGGTTTAGAATAGAATTAACATAGATTAGATAACCAAGATATTTGAGAGATTTAACCTTGCTTCAAGTGTCCGACACCCTACTTACCACGAAACTACTACCGATCGGGTATACTACCCGTTAAAGTGTTGTTTTTAGTTTAATCGGCAAAATATAAATTTAAAACTTGAATCATCTTAAATATACTATCAACGATAGCACATCAAGTTTTTAGCGCCGTTGCCGGGGAGTGAAAATTAATCTTGATTTGTATTTGATATTTTGGTTTTTAACATTAGATTAGATCTAACCCTTAGGATTAGTGTAATTTAGATTAGTGTATATTCTTGTATATTCTGTAAATTTTGTATATTTGTCTTTAATTGTTTGGCCCATCCCCCCCTTGTATTAATTTGTGTTAATTCGTTTGCGATTTAAGTGGTTTCTTAATACATTGTTTCGGGTCGACAGTTGAATACAGCGTATCCAATTCCCATCTGATACGGCGTATCAGTTTCTGTGTCCAAGTACAACATATTTCATCCAAACTGATTATACGGCGTAATCCATCTTCCTTGGTTCGGCTATCAGATCATTGGAACAGAAACTGAAATATTTGATTTTCGTGCCAATTTTTTTTAGCTTCCTTCGGAACAAATCCTACTGATTGTTTATCCATTGTTTCAGATAGTGCATGACAAGGAGTTCTACGAATGAACTTTTTACACCTTACAAAGAACCTGAACGAGAATTTTGATCATCCAGGAGACACTTCAAGACTCTAAGTTTGCAATATTGAGATCGCTGATTATCAATCTACTTTCTGATCAAGAATACTCGGAGGAAGAAGAAGCGGAAGCAATGGTGGAAACCATGGAGCAATACATGAGCAAGACCCGAACTGACTATGGATCGGGAGTAGCTAGGCCTAAAATTAATAACAAAGATCAATTTGAAGTGAAAGGCCAATTTCTTAAGGAGCTTCGAGAAAACACATTTAGTGATTCGTACAATGAAGATGCAAATGAACGCATTGAGAAAGTTCTCGAAATAGTTTACTTATTCCATGTTCCTAACATCGCTGTGGATCAACTAATGCTCCTAGTCTTCCCTATATCCTAAAGTGGAGCCATAAGTCATTGGCTAAGAAACGAACCAACTGGTTCAATCAAAACTTAGGAAGATCTTAAAACTAAGTTTTTGAACAAATATTGCCCACCTGGTCGAACTGCGAAGAAAATGGAGGAAATCAACAACTTTCAGCAAGAGCCAGATGAAACCCTTTATCAAGCATATGAGCACTTTAAAGAACTCTTGATGAAGTGTCCTCAACACTATTTAACTGAGATGCATGAAGTAATTTTGTTCTACAATAGGTTGGATGTTCCAACACGCAGATACTTGACTCAAGAGGTGTCGTTCTAACTAACACTATTGCAGATGCTAAGACAGCCATCCAAGAAATGGCTAAATACTCTCAAAAATGGTACAATGGAACATCTAGAGGAAGAAGTACTGAGACTTCTGACGGATTAGCTGCTATACAAGCACAACTGAACAATCTTGGAAGAGAGATCAAGAAGGTGAATGAAAAAGTTTATGCTGCTCTAGTTGGATGCGAACAATGCAAAGGACCCCATTACACCAAAGATTGGCCACAAAAAGAAGAAGGGAAAACCCTAGAAGAAGCTTACTACATGCAATTTGGTGGACCTTTCAAGGAGGGGTATATAGAGCAACAGGCTCCAGTGTGGTACTATCAAATAGGAACACGCAATCCTTTCGTTACAAGATACGAAGGCAATCTATGGAAGATACCCTGAGCAAATTCATGAGTGAATCAGCAAAGAGACACGAATATAATTCCAACCTGATCAAATAAATTCGAGCTTCGACAGATGCCGCCATAAGGAACCAAGGAGCATCAATTAAAACATTGGAAATACAAATCGGACAAATGAGTAAGGTACTATAGGAGAGAGGATTTGGAAGCCTACCAAGCTCAACTGAAACGAACCCAAGAGACCAAGTCAAGTCGATTTCTACGACTATTGGAGCTGATTCACACTTGATACGCCATATTAGATATACCTAATATGCCGTATCCACTGGACAGAACAGTACACTATTGTACAAGTCAAGACAAATGACGGTTCCTTTTCCAAGTCGTTTGGATAATCATTGCTGTGAAGATGAAGAAGGGAACTATGGACCAAAATTTGCGAAAGCTTATGGAGCTTCACATATCAAAGACATGATACGCCGAAAGGAGAAAGACCCAGGAAGTTTCACTTTACCTTGCTTTATTAATAATGTTTGTTTTGACAATGCCCTTGTTGACTTAGGAGCTAGCGTTAGTGTTATGCCTCTCTCGACCTACCTTAACTTAGGATTAGACGAATTAGCTCACACTAGGTTGATAGTGGAATTGGCAGATAGGACTGTGAATTATCCAAAATGAATAGCAAAAAACGTACTAGTAGAAATTGGAAAATTTACTTTCCCAGTAGACTTTATAATTCTTAATATGCCCGAGGATATCAAAGTGCCCTTGATCCTCAGAAGACTATTTTTGTCTACCGCCCGTGCTAAGATTGATGTTTACAAAAGAATGATTACTTTAAGAGTTGGGGAAGAAAAGATTATTTTCACAAGTGTTAAATATGCTAGTAGTTTAATTAAGAGGGTCTACGTGCTAAGTTTGAGAGAAAGAATGGAACTTTATTTAGAAGCTAGGCTAATAGGAAAGACTTTGGTGTTAAAAAGATCATTAGACCCTTTCTTGGAAGATTACATTGAAATAAATGATCTAAATGAACCATTTGAGCTTAGGAGAAATCAAGGAGATGATTTGATGACCACCATTGAGGAAGGTGAGGTGATTGAGGAATTTAGAACTAGGAATGAAGATCTTGATACTAGAATTGATGATTACCCTAGTTATTGCGATGAAGATAAGAAAATCCATATAGATTGCGCCCTCAACTTAAAGTTTTTATGCATGATAGGATTTGAATTTACTCACGCTAACTTTTTCCCATTATTGTATGTCAACGTGATGTCTAAAAAGTTTCATAACTCTATAACGAAAGATAAGATGGTATACAAAGGGGATAATGTTGTAGGAGCCTTAATGAATGTGCCTATCTTTGTTGGAACTTTTTCTGTTATTACTGATTTTGCAGTTTTAGAGGATATGGATGCTTATCGCGATGAAGGAATGGGAGTTGCTATTTTTGGCGAACCGTTCTTAAGAGAAGTTGCAATTAAAACAAAATGGTTTGAAGGGATAATTACCCTTTACAATGGTGATAATAAAGTAACTTACCAAATGGTGCGATCACATCCGAGGTTTAAACGCCACACTAATGAGCAATGCAACAAGATCCCACCATTACTAAAGATAAGTGAGGAAGATAAGAAAAATGAAATCTCGCATGCATACCAAAAGCTTAAGGGGTTCTACAAAGGAGTATCAAATCTAGGACCCGATTACATTTGAAATGCGAAGATGGAAGAATGGCTCACACGCGGGCACATTAGCGTGCATGAGATGGAATAAAAAGGAAGCTGAAGAAAAGTCTAACTTAAAGACTTCGCTGTAAACAAAAGTGCTTCCCGGGAGACAACTCGGGTTGTTATTTAATTTTGTTATCGAGTCTGTCTTCCCAGACATCAATACGGCGTATCCGCCCCATACCATACGGCGTATTGATTGTCTGGACGTTATCAGTCTTTATTTTTATTGCACTTTAAAAACGTTATTGTCAGTTCTGTAAATACACTGTATTCATTCATTTGATACGTCGTATCTACAGTCTGACTCGTAATTAGTTTAGTTTAAATTAACTGTAGGTACCAAGATAGGAATACACTTGTTCTTCCTAGATTTTACAAAGGACCTCGAGAAAGAATTATCGACGAAGTTGGTGAAATGCATGTTTTCTGGAATCTTATGTGTGATTGTAGTCATGATGGAATTCAGACGCACCTACAACACACAATCTTGCTCATAAACGCAACTTGGAGAATCTACCGAGCAAATATCAGGGGAGTTTCTCATTCTAATTCTTTTAAAATTCCCGTATTTAATGTTTTATATATACAACGAGGATGTTGTATAATTCAAGTGGGGGG
Organism: Tanacetum coccineum; assembly: GCA_026074375.1. Lineage (NCBI taxonomy): Eukaryota > Viridiplantae > Streptophyta > Magnoliopsida > Asterales > Asteraceae > Tanacetum > Tanacetum coccineum. The sequence goes on from BQNB010040834.1 coordinate 27,992, forward strand.
TGGAATTAGAATGTTTACTTGTCCTAATTTTCACACTAAAATGCTTAAATTATGCTCGAATTTAAAAAAAATTCAACCATACTTTTGTAAAATTACATGATACACAACCCGCACAAAATAACCCTTGTTAGATATTGTGAGGATTTAACCTTTCCGTTTCTAAATGTTTACCCAAATTCCACAAAATATGAGTGTGTCGGTGATGTTGTAGACTTTAGAACTTGGCTTGGTATATCACTCGAGACCACAATAATGAGTATTATGGATTTAATTGGAGTAACTTGTTTAAATTGGTAAATTTTATGATTACACCCAAAACGCCTTTACATGTTGCTTATTAACTATCTACACCAGTTAGTTAACCTCCCGTTTAAACCCTTTTGCACTCTCATCTTTAGAGTGATGATCCATTAGAACAACCCGTTGAGCCAATCCTTTAGAAATTTACACCAACTATTTGTTTTGTTACACCATTACACCTTAACCTGCCCTGTTAGATTAAGTTTAATTTATAGTTGCTAGTTGCTTAAAGTGTAAAGTTTGTATTTCCTGAGTCTTGTGTCATTTTCTATCTTTGGTGCGGATGGAAATTTGCACATTGCAAATGAGAATGTATATTATAGTCAAAACTCTTGTGATTTTACTACCATCACAATTAATGGTGAGTCCGAAGAACGAAGGAACTATCGAAGAAATTATCCAGAATTATTATGAGAATTGCAGTAATTATGGAGTAATTGGTGAAACTTAACAAAAGGCGCGCATTTTGGAGCTTAAATGAAAATATTTTGAAGATTACTATTCTGAAGACCAATACACCGTATCTATCAAGGAAGATACGGCGTATCCGTGTCAGCACTCACCAAAACCACTCAGGAATAAAGATCAATACGCCGTATCCAGAGAGACTCAATACGCCGTATTCAAGATATGGAATCAATATAATATTCTGAAAGATATCAAGCGTGGTCCCTACTCCAAGAAATCCCCAATACGCCTTATCCAATACTTAGATACGCTGTATCGAACCGAATTCTAGACCTTATAAATAGAAAACTAAAAAACGAGTTTTAAGGGTGCTAAATCATATTCTCGATACCTACACCACAAAAGTCAATTTTCAGAGGAGAAAAAGAGCAGAAAAGGTCGAGCAACGCATTCCAATCCATAGATGACAACGTGTAATTCCATATACTTTAGTAATCGTTCAGTTTTTGGTATCATTCGTTAACTCGGTTAGTTTACCTTGGCTAAATAATTGCTCTTGTATTTATTATGACGTTTGAAGGCTAATACCTTCGGGTATTAGCCATTATTATGAAGATTTGAATGTTTGGTATTTGTTTATCTCGATTTCTTGATTTATCGTTGAGTGCTTGTTTATGTTTATCAATTTATACTTGTTTACGCGCTTTTGTATGCGACCTATCATTCAACTGGATCTAGTGAAGCGGACCAAGTAGATCTAGAGTCCGGGATAGCTCTCCATATAGTAATTTATACATCTAGAATTATAGTTACACAAATATTGTCCTTCTAAGTCTGTGTCTAGGATACGCTTCGGGCTTAACTAGTTAATTGGATATTGCCAATGGTTTATTGATCGTGTTGACTAGCAGGTGACCTAGATAATTCAACAAGTAACGTTCTGATTCCATTGGATAGTTGGACAAGTGGACTACTAGTGTATAGATTGCCATTAAGCGGTAAGTAGGTAAAGTCTCTATGAGCTAGGGTTTAACAAGATCACCATTGCTTTAATCCCTACGATATATTATAATCAGCAAATACAGATGCTTTATGCGGACGCTTTAATTATGACAGAATTAATGTATCTAGGTCTTAGGATGACGTAACGCCTAAGTCTTAAGAATGATATGCCACCTCGAGAGAAGAAATCATTGCACTAAATAAACAAACCAATGTTCTAATCGGATTAATAATGGTTAATACAGTTTTCTTATATAAGGTTTGACCGCTCTTTCATTTTTTGTTAATTAGATTATGTGGGTAACAGTGCCTTGAATTGATTGTAGTCACCAACCAAAGTGCCAGTCTCTCAGGCTGAAAACCCCCCTTTTCCCGTTAGAATTAGGATTTAAACTGACATAGGTTTAACATAGGTTTAGAATAGAATTAACATAGATTAGATCACCAAGATATTAATTGAATTAAGAGATTTAACCTCGCTTTAAGTGTTCGACACCCTACTTACCATGAAACTACTACCGATCGGTTACACTGCCTGTTAAAGTGTTGTTTTTTGTTTAGTCGGCAAAATATAAATTTAAAACTTGAATCATCTTAAATATACCATACAACGACTGCATATCAGTGGAATATTAGCAATGGTCGTAATGTGAATGAATAGAATGACTTTTGGGTCAATGATCACAGAAGTTTAGGTCCAAAACCAAATAACTATGATGTTGATCAGGTATTAAATGTTGGAGGTGATGGTTGGAATCATGAGCTACTGTCATCATTATTTCCGCATAATATTGCAAGCAAATTTTCATGTTATTTTGTAAGTAAGTCAAGGAATGATGTGCTCTATTGGCATAATAGTCCAGGAGGCCAATTTTCATACAGATCTGCTTATCTCTTGGCACTTGAAGCAGATGAAGACATGGTACTCACACTATTTGAGATGACTTGATAGACTTTTGGCATGTTGTGTGGAAAGCAAGAGTCCCCAGCAAAGTTAAATCATTTATGTGGCGAGCATAGAATAATTATCTACCTACTATTGACAACCTACAATCTCGTGGGTTGAATCAAACATCTTCTTGTACTCACTGTGGCGAGACAACCAAAAATACAGTACATGTCATGTTCAAATGTTCGGCAACAAAAGAGGTATGGAACCGTTGTAATTTTGGTTGTTTTTACGATACACAAGAGGCCTTCACATTTCATGATTTTTGTCGACTAATTCTTGATAGTTGTCCAGCCAAATGGGAGATTTTCATGATGACATTGTGGGGATGGTGGACAAAGAAACAAACTCTTTCATAGCCAGTTGAATGGTAGGGAGGGGAACATGGAAGCTATAGAGAAATTGCTTTTATCAGAACATCACATGGCAAATCAGATATTACTGGCACCAGCAGGCTACAAACACCTATACGGGTGTGTAGTCAAGGCCAAAAGCTGATCATATAAAAGTAAATTGTGATGCTACGTGGCAAAAAGAGTCTGGAAAGGCAGGTTTGGGCTTTGTAGCTCGCGACTACAATAGAGAGGTCTTATTTTCAGTGCGCGCTTAGACTATTATGCAAGCTCCCCTTTAGAAGTCGAAGCAAAAGCTGTTCATTGGGCTATGAGTCATGCTCGTAGTAGAGGGTACTCTCGCGTTATTTTTGAGACAGACTCATTGTGTCTAGTTAAGGCGCTCCATAATAAAGTCATCTTGCTACAAATCGCTATTATTTTTTCAGACATGTTATCCAACTCAATGGCTTTTGACGCTTGTAGTTGGTCTTTTGTTAAACGGGAGGGAAATAGGGTAGCTCGTAGCATTGCTTCTTTTGGCGTTGACCTGTTCTTATGAGATTACGTTAGACGGTAGTGTTCAAAATTGTGCAAATGTTTGGATGATTAGAAATTTACTCTTGTCCGAAATGGAATGATATCTCTTCCTTTCTATTAAAAAAAGTGACAATGAAAAACTCAAAGTGGAATCTCTAAAGCTAACTCAATTTCAAAAGAGTGGATGCTCTCTAAATGAAATGCTTAGTATTTAAAAACCCTCCGGAGATAAATTGGGTCTAGGGTTTAACTCATTTGAAGCATCAACAAGCGGGACTAAGAAAACATAATTCGTCAAATCACAAAATGAAACGTCCTCTGGTAGCGGCCCCTTGACTGCTGATGACGGCCCCCTTAGTGTACAGACGCCCACCCAAAGCAAATCAGGGACCGCCGGTCTGTTCGTCAGAAAATGGAAAATCTGTTTCTTTTCACAAATCCTGTAAGAACCGGCAATTTTCGAAATTTTAAATGACTATTTACCCTTTGACTTTTCGGGTCCGACTTGACTTTTTGTCTTTTAACCTTTAATTGTCACATAAAAACGAGTACCGCGTAACCGATAATTTTTCGAAACATAATTAAATAATAAATATGTTTATTATTACATATCTCTCATGTGCAAATTTATTTTTAACTTGTTTGACCTGAAAACGAGAAGATATAGGTTATTCCTAAGCTAACTTATCAAAAACGACCCGCTAAATCACGTTTTCACGACTCGGACTCTAAAGCAATTTGATGTAAAACGACATTCCAGACAACTTTTCAGTTTTACCCGAGACCCGAAAAGTAGCAAAAAATGACTCGCAAAATTTTAGAAACGAGAACAACACGTACCGACACGAAAATAATTTAATTATATTAAATTATCGCTTTTTATTAAATAAAAGTATTTAATAAATTATTTATCATGTTATTCAAAAGCGTTTATTAAAAACGCAATTATTTAATTTAGAGTTCATTTTACGGACAAAATTCGTCAGGGATACACAAATAAATACTAAATATTTTTAAATAAATTTTAAAAAAGATTTATAAAATAATAGTCATATGAATACTCATTTTGTGGGGAAAATTATTTGGAACGCAATGGCGCAAGTTGCGTGTTATGAATCATTCATTAACTAGTCCAAACGAGTCCCGAACCATTAATTAACAAAAGTTACACGTTTGGTCCCTGTGGAAATATTTACATAATTAACCCTAGACTATTTGTGACTTGTCACTTTTCTTTATAACTTTTAGTGTGTGTGTGTGTGTATATATATATATATATATATATATATATATATATATATATATATATATATAAAGGATTAGGTTACTCATTTTTTTATAATATACACACATATACACATCCCTCTCCCCCTCAACTTTCGGCGCCGCCACCAATCTCCGGCCAACCTCCGGCCACCGTCGCCGCCGCCGGCCGCCACCTCAAAAATATACAAATATGTAGATCTACCTCCGATCTACCCGATCTACTACCCCACCGCTGCTCAGCCGCCGTTATTATCACCTCCACCACCGCTGCCACCTCCATCGAACTCCACCATCACCACCTTCGTCATCACGCCATCATCACCATCATCACCACGTCACCACCCCCGCTGTCAACACCATCTTTATCCACCAACAGGTTCATTGTCATCTCCACGCCACCACCACAACACCGTCGTCATCATCATCTTCACAGCCACCCTCACCACCACATCAACACCATCTTTCCATCGTCACCACCATAGGGTGCGTGTGGTTTTATAAAACCACCAGAAAGGTTGCGTTTGGTTTAACAGACAACCCACCACGGGTTTGTTTGGTTTCTAAGCCTAGGGTGAGTTCGGTTTTGATAACACCACAAGGGGTGTGTTTTGGCTGTAGTAAAATCACCACAAGGGTGCGTTTGGCTTTCTTATCAGCACCAAGGGTGCGTTTGGGTTTGAAATAAGCACCAAGGGGTGCCTTGGGTTTGACTGAGTCACCACTAAGGGTGTGTCTGGTTCTTGTTGCACCACAGCAGGGTGCGTTTTAGTTTAGCAAAAAGCACATAAGGTGCGTTTGGTTTGGTATAAACCACATAGGGTGCGTTTGGCTTTCTTTCTAAACACTAGGGTGCGTTTGTTTTGCGGTTTTAACAGCCAAGGGTGCATTTGGTTGGCTGTGTAACAGCCAAGTGGCGTTTGTTTTGTGGTTAACACCACAAAGGGTGTGTTTGGGTGAGCGGAAAACAAATAAGGGTGCGTTTGGGTTAGCAGAAAAACCGTAAGGGTGTGTTTGGGTTAGCAGAAAAACTGTAAGGGTGCGTTTGGGTTAGTAGGAAACCACAAAGGGTGTGTTTGGGTTAGCAGGAACGCAATAAGGGTGCGTTTGGTTGTGCAGGAACGCACTAAGGGTGCGTTTGGTTGTGCAGAAACGCACTAAGGGTGCGTTTGGTTGCACAGAAACACAATAAGGGTGTGTTTGGGTGAGAAGTAAACCGTAAAGGGTGTGTTTGGGTGAGCAAAAATAACCTTTAGGGTGTGTTTGATTTCTATAAATCGATTAATAAATATATCGTAAGATTTTATAAATATAAAACCGGATTAAATGGTGGTTAATGGTTAAATAAATGTGTTATATATTATTTGATCTCGTTTAATTATATATATTGATCACGCAAGTAATTGCAACACGGATTGATTGAAAAATGATTAAGTTATATAGTTTAAGATTGTTTAATTTATAATTATACAATAACCAGATAAACAAACGAGAACTATACTTTTACAAATGAGACAACTATTTTAGCTACAACTCGTCAAGAAAACGAGATACTAAATTATAAAATATTATTTTATAAATCCCGACTAGAAGATAAAGTCATAACTTTTGTAAAAGATTTGAAAACATCGTTTACGTAATTCTCAACTATAAAACGTGCGTTACTTTTATAACAAGGACTCTTTATTAACTTAAATGGTGATTTCTAAACACGTGTCGAATTATGTTGTTTTAATTAGTTTCTCACGTTTCTTATATAATACTTGTAAGGTATTATATACTTTTATTTTCATATATAATACATGTCGCGTATTATATACGCTTCGTATTATTCCTTTGTTGTTTGTCCTTGTTATATAATTCACGATATGAATTATATACTTGTTCAATTTTTCATATGTAATATATACGAAATATATTACATGCTTTGCGTTTACTTTTCGATTTATTTTATTTAACCAACCACCAAACTATTACAACTTGAAATCTAAATCTTTATCAACGTGTCGCGTTGATGTGACTATCCATCAGGAAACCCAAATACCTTATCCTAGGCTAGTGGGTCATAGCCGATAAGATTAGTTGCAACTTCTTGATCGAGTCGTTTCGTCTTTCGTTCGTGTTGTGCATATTAGATGCCTATCTGTCAATTGTTCTGCAACATCAATGTGAGTTTATAGCCCCATGTTTTACTTGTTTTATATATATTTTTAGGGTGAGAACATGCTTGTTTGCAAATGCATTTACATGGTTGATTACAAATTGGTTTACATACTCATTTACTTAGCTTGCTATGGGATACATTATTTGACTTTATTTTTGGTCTCAAATACATACTTTACTTTTGAAATGATTACGAATTAGCTTAAGCGGATTGAACTGATAACAACAAGTTACTGCCCGGGTGTTCTTGGAAGGGACACCGGTGAGCGGTACACAGTCATTATTGGCTGGGTGTTCTTGGAGGGCCGACTACTGAGATGGGTACACATCAATTTTTCTCGGGTGTTCTTGGGAGGGGCACCTGCGTGGGGTTAAACATATTCATTTATGCCCGAGTGATTCTTGGACTGGGGACACATGTGATGGGTACATATGGTTTTCATTACTGCCCGGGTGTTCTTTAAGGGGACACCTACGATGGGTACATAGAACATCGGTTTTATGAACTTAGAGTAATTTTAATCATTGTTTTATACACACATGAATATTTACTGTGCCTTGAATAAAGTAGCAATACATATTTGAAACATTTTGGTGATATATATATATAAATTTCATTAAATTGATTTGAACAATTGCGGTTCAACTTTTTTCGTACATTTTTCGTGACTATATATTTGGGCTGAAATAGTCATACACACTTTGAAAACATTTGGGTTAACATTTATATTTAAACAAACCTATGAATGCACCAACTTTATGTTGACCCTTTTAAGCATGTTTTTCTCAGGTGAATTAGATGCTTGGCTTACTTGATGTGCATTGGAGTCTAAATTGACAAGATTTCATTCATGGATTTCTACTTACATACAAATGATCAAATCTCGTCGTATTGCTTTCAAGCTTTTCATTGTGATGCAAGTATGAGACAAATGTTATATCAATTTCAAGAAAATCAACGACATTAATTTTCAAATGACACATTTAGAGGTCGTTCTCTTGTATCTTGTATTGTTGTTATTATGATGTAACGCCCCCAAACATATTTCGCTGCGATTCGACACATTTTTGGCCGCCCGCCCCCCCCCCCCATTTATTTTTATTTTTTAATATGGTGCTGTTACAGATATTGGTAATCTGAGCACTGGTTATAGAGAACTAGGTTGCATATTTTACCCTAGACTATAACCGTTTTCACAAGCATTGCATCACATCAAACATTTTCAAAGTTCATACACACTACTTGCTTACCTGCTTAGGTTACTTGTTACATTAAGTGCTTACTTGACATACATATATATAATATATATATGCTTGCATTTCTTTTGCGTATATCGTACGTTTATTTATATAAGAGTTAATTATATAAATACATCTCTTTAGACATTGTGAGTTGCACAATGGTCTCACTTCATTTCTCAGGAATTGTAAGTTAAACAATGGTCTCTAAATAAATAATTTTCATTCATAACTTCATACATCATCGTATTACGCGAAAGCCATCATGACTTTGTTTACATGGAATTATGTATGAATCTAAGTATTACAAGTCTTGTACTTGTAATACGAGGATTGATATGGTAATTGCTATGTTGACTCGTTCATAAAGACCTTCATCTTAATTACTATAACCGTATACTCATCATTATTTGAACACTATGGCGATCTCGCCGGATTGTTTTCCCGTCTCCGAATACGGTTTTAAACAATCGTCATTCTCAGTAGAGCTCATGCATGTTGTCATGTCATCCACCACTTGAAGGTTTTGTTGTGAGTACGCGTATTGTTTCGAGATTATTAAGTAGGATGATTTATAAATCTTTTTATTTGAAAAGGATTGGGACAGCCTCTTCAATTTATATAAAGAAATTAAAATCGCCGAACCATAAGTTTATAGTTCATTATTTACATGAATTAGGACGCTTCTTTATGTAAATCATAAATATAATGAGTGGGCTTAAATGGTATCCAATATGAACACGAGTACGAACTTGAAACCAACAATCACCAAAATCCGTTAAAAAGGTCTAGAAACACAATCGTGTCTTACCACTCAGTAGAATCTTAAGGCCTCACTTGGAACTACCGAATCTCATTCTTAAGTTATTACTTTTGCCATTACAAATCTTTACGATCACGAACTGTTGGTGGAGCTAACAGACTTGTTACACTCTTGAGCTAATGGAATTGATTCATCCTCGAACTAACGACTGAGTACCATATTTCGCCGTCTATCGCAGAGGCTCTCCCACGAGCTCCTCCCATTTGTTGACCTTTATATTGGGGATATTGTTTCTCGAAATATCATCACTCTCCGCATCCCATCACCGTTTGATATAGTTATTGTTGTTATGGTTGCTGTTGTTGGGTCCTGGAGCGGTCTACTAGTGCGAAGACTTAGGTCACGATACATCCCAGCTTGTACAAAATTTATAATCGGTAATGCAACCCACCCCTCTTAAACCAGTAAACGCCTATCTGAAGAAAGAGATAGTCGAAAACTATTCCTCTTTTGGGCAACTTAGTACGAATACTTAGGCTCGCGATACATCCTAGTACTACCAAGTAAGTTGAATACTTACATCCATAAGCCTTGTTTGATGTAAATCATCAAACATTACAGATATCAGAAACAAGACTCCGTCCTCGGACATTTAGAACCTTATACAAACATACTCACGCGACTACCCTTTTCCCCTCGACACTTTTACTATTAAGAGACTTTTCTTATAACACGTGTATATCAGTCATAAGACATGTAGTGATACTGTTTTTGAGTACCTATTTTGATGGATTAAATATCCTGGTCAAACCTAGCCAAAATTTTTGGTATATTGAGGGTTGCAGGCCCTCGCGAGGGAGACAGAGGAGAGGGCTGCTGAGAAAATGGTTTTCATTGAGAAGTTGAAAGGGAATACGCCCTTTTAAGGGTCTAAGTATTATGTTGTGTTGAATAAAACTGTGAACAATGGTGTGTGTATGTTAAGCTATGTAACAACCGGCAATTTTCGAAATTTTAAATGACTATTTTACCCTTTGACTTTTCGGGTCCGACTTGACTTTTTGTCTTTTGACCTTTAATTGTCACATAAAAACGATTACCGCGTAACCGGTAATTTTTCGGAACATAATTAAATAATAAATATGTTTATTATTACATATCTCTCATGTGCAAATTTATTTTTAACTTATTTGACCTGAAAACGAGAAGATATAGGTTATTCCTAAGCTGACTTATCAAAAACGACCCGCTAAATCACGTTTTCACGACTCGGACTCTAAAGCAATTTGATGTAAAACGACATTCCGGACAACTTTTCAGTTTTACCCGAGACCCGAAAAGTAGCAGAAAATGACTAAAATACGCTCGCAAAATTTTAGAAACGAGAACAACACGTACCGACACGAAAATAATTTAATTATATTAAATTATCGCTTTTTATTAAATAAAAGTATTTAATAAATTATTTATCATGTTATTCAAAAGCGTTTATTAAAAACGCAATTATTTAATTTAGAGTTCATTTTACGGACAAAGTTCGTCAGGGATACACAAATAAATAATAAATATTTTTAAATAAATTTTATAAAAGATTTATAAAATAATAGTCATATGGATACTCATTTTGTGGGGAAAATTATTTGGAACGCAATGGCGCAAGTTTCGTGTTATGAATCATTCATTAACTAGTCCAAACGAGTCCCGAACCATTAATTAACAAAAATTACACGTTTGGTCCCTGTGGAAATATTTACACAATTAACCCTAGACTATTTGTGACTTGTCACTTTTCTTTATAACTTTTAATATATATATATAAATGTTATTAGGTTACTCATTTTTTTATAACACACAAACATATACACATCCCTCTCCCCCTCAACTTCCGGTGCCGCCACCAATCTCCGGCCAACCTCCGGCCACCGTCGCCGCCACCCAAAAAATATATAAATATGTAGATCTACCTCCGATCTACTCGATCTACTCGATCTACTACCCCCCCTCGGCTCAGCCGCCGTTATTATCACCTCCACCACCGCTTCCGCCTCCACCAAACTCCACCATCACCACCTGCATCATCACCACGTCACCACCCCCGCTGCCAACACCATCTCTATGCCACCACCAGGCCACCAACAGGTTCATCATCATCTCCACGCCACCACCACAACACCGTCGTCATCATCATCTTCACAACCACCCTCACCACCACATCAACACCATCTCCTCTGCACCATCTTTCCATCGTCACCACCATAGGGTGCGTGTGGTTTTATAAAACCACCAGAAAGGTTGCGTTTGGTTTAACAGACAACCCACCACGGGTTCGTTTGGTTTCTCAGCCTAGGGTGCGTTCGGTTTTGATAACACCACAAAGGGTGTGTTTTGGTTGTAGCAAAACCACCACAAGGGTGCGTTTGGCTTTCTTATCAGCACCAAGGGTGCGTTTGGGTTTGAAATAAGCACCAAGGGGTGCGTTGGGTTTGACTGAGTCACCACTAAGGGTGCGTCTGGTTCTTGTTGCACCACAGCAGGGTGCGTTTTGGTTTAGCAAAAAGCACATACGGTGCGTTTGGTTTGGTATAAACCACATAGGGTGCGTTTGGCTTTCTTTCTAAACACTAGGGTGCGTTTGTTTTGCGGTTTTAACAGCCAAGGGTGCGTTTGGTTGGCTGTGTAACAGCCAAGGGGCGTTTGTTTTGTGGTTAACACCACAAAGGGTGTGTTTGGGTGAGCGAAAAACCAATGAGGGTGCGTTTGGGTTAGCAGAAAAACCATAAGGGTGCGTTTGGGTTAGCAGAAAAACCGTAAGGGTGCGTTTGGGTTAGCAGAAAAACAGTAAGGGTGCGTTTGGGTTAGCAGAAAAACCGTAAGGGTGCGTTTGGGTTAGCAGGAAACCACAAAGGGTGTGTTTGGGTTAGCAGGAACGCAATAAGGGTGCGTTTGGTTGTGCAGGAACGCACTAAGGGTGCGTTTGCGTGTGCAGAAACATACTAAGGGTGCGTTTGGTTGCGCAGAAACACAATAAGGGTGTGTTTGGGTGAGCAGGAAACCGTAAAGGGTGTGTTTGGGTGAGCAGAAATAACCATTAGGGTGTGTTTGATTTATATAAATCGATTAATAAATATATCGTAAGATTTTATAAATATAAAACCGGATTAAATGGTGGTTAATGGTTAAATAAATGTGTTATATATTATTTGATCTCGTCTAATTATATATATTGATCACGCAAGTAATTGCAACACGGATTGATTGAAAAAGGATTAAGTTATATAGTTTAAGATTGTTTAATTTATAATTATACAATAACCAGATAAACAAACGAGAACTATACTTTTACAAATGGGACAACTATTTTAGCTACAACCCGTCAAGAAAACGAAATACTAAATTATAAAATATTATTTTATAATTCCCGACTAGAAGATAAAGTCATAACTTTTGTAAAAGCTTTGAAAACATCGTTTACATAATTCTCAACTATAAAACGTGCGTTACTTTTATAACAAGGACTCTTTATTAACTTAAATGGTGATTTCTAAACACGTGTCGAATTATGTTGTTTTAATTAGTTTCTCACGTTTCTTATATAATACTTGTAAGGTATTATATACTTTTATTTTATTTTCATATATAATACATGTCGCGTATTATATACACTTCGTATTATTTCTTTGGTTGTTTGTCCTTGTTATATAATTCACGATATGAATTATATACTTGTTCAATTTTTCATATGTAATATATACGAAATATATTACATGCTTTGCGTTTACTTTTCGATTTATTTTATTTAACCAACCACCAAACTATTACAACTTGAAATCTAAATCTTTATCAACGTGTCGCGTTGATGTGACTATCCATCGGGAAACCCAAATACCTTATCCTAGGCTAGTGGGTCATAGCCGATAAGATTAGTTGCAACTTCTTGATCGAGCCGTTTCGTCTTCCGTTCGTGTTGTGCATATTAGATGCCTATCTGTCAATTGTTCTGCAACATCAAGGTGAGTTTATAGCCCCATGTTTTACTTGTTTTACATATATTTTTGGGGTGAGAACATGCTTGTTTGCAAATGCATTTACATGGTTGATTACAAATTGGTTTACATACTCATTTACATAGCTCGCTATGGGATACATTATTTGACTTTATTTTTGGTCTCAAATACATACTTTACTTTTGAAATGATTACGAATTAGCTTAAGCGGATTGAACTGATAACTACAAGTAAATGCCCGGGTGTTCTTGGAAGGGACACCTGTGAGGGGTACACAGTCATTATTGCCTGGGTGTTCTTGGAGGGGACACCTGCGAGGGGTACACATTCATTATTGCCCGGGTGTTCTTGGAGGGGACACCTGCGAGGGGTACATATTCATTACTGCCCGAGTGTTCTTGGAGGGGACACCTGTGATGGGTACATATGGTTTTCATTACTGCCCGGGTGTTCTTGGAGGGGACACCTACGATGGGTACATAGAGCATCGGTTTCATGAACTTAGAGTAATTGTAATCATTGTTTTATACACACATGAATATTTACTGTGCCTTGAATAAAGTGGCAATACATATTTGAAACATTTTGGTGATATATATATAAATATCATACATGCTTTGAACAATTGCGGTTCAACTTTCTTACGTACATTTTCGTGACTATTATAAGGGCTGAAATAGTCATACACACTTTGGAAACCTTTGGCTTAACATTTATATTTAAACAAACCTATAAACTCACCAACTTTATGTTGACCCTTTTAAGCATGTTTTTCTCAGGTAAATTAGATGCCTGGCTTACTTGATGTGCATTGGAGTCTAAATTTACAAGATTTTATTCATGGATTTCTACTTACATACAAATGATCAAATCTCGTCATATTGCTTTCAAGCTTTTCATTGTGATGCAATTATGGGATAAATGTTATATCAATTTCAAGCAAATCAACGAGATTACTTTTCAAACAACACATTTAGAGGTCGTTCTCTTTTATCTTGTGCTGTTGTATTATGAAGTAACGCCCTCAGACATATTTCCACTGCGACACATTTTTAGGGGTGTTACAGATCCATTTTGGGTCCTAGACCGAAACATATAATAGTTAATAATGTTAAAATTCCCGTTGCTAGTGATGATGAGGTTAAACGGTTTTATAAACCTTCTCTAAAACCCGGAGTTAGATTTTCCAAGCCAAACTTTAGATCGAAAACTCCAACTCCTATGAGATCTAATAATTCTTATTCTCGATCTAGAACACAGCAACGAAAAAGAAATCTTGGACGAAACATTATCCAAATGGATTTCTTATAACTTGGAATAACTTTTAACCTCAAAGTTACATGCCATGGGGAATATGTCCTCCATTCCCACATCCCACCCAAATGCAACAAACACAAGGGATTCTTAATGTTAACAACTTTGGACCCATAAGATATTAGGGACCAAATGTTTGAGTTATTGTGTTATATAAATAGATATGCATTGGGATCGATTTGGAGCCCGATGAGTGGATAAAATATAGCGGATACTCAAAACACATGACGGGCAGCCGAAAGCTCTTCTCAACCTACAAGGCATACAATGGAGGTAATGTCGTTTTTGGTAGCAATCTTCGCGGTAACATCATTGGCAAAGGTACGATCTCTAATGACTCTCTTAATATAGATAATGTAGAGTATGTAGATAATTTAAGATTTAATTTGCTAAGTGTAGGTCAATGTGATAATAAATGTTAAGTAATATTCTTTGAACATGATAGCAAAATTACTAAGGATGGAAAAGTCATAGATAGATATATTAGGAAAAGCGGCTTGTATGTAATGAAATTAAGAAAGAAGCCGAAAGACAAAATTTGTCTTGCAACGATTGTAGAAAACTCCACTTTGTGGCATAGGAGATTAGGTCTCACAAATATACATCTAATTCAATTGTTGGCATCTAAGGAACTAGTTAGAAATTTAATTAAGCTTAGGTTTGATCAATACTTTTGTGATGTGGCTTAGCGCGAACCAACCCTTCTTTTTATGTGTCAATAAGTAAATATAAATACACAAAAAGGATCAGAACCCGCGAGATCAAGAAAACCGGAAGC
>BQNB010040835.1:0-26046 GCA_026074375.1 Tanacetum coccineum
TTGGTTAAAGGTGAATAGTTGGAATTTACCTAAGTAGTATTATTATTATATATTTTATAGGTACGTAAGACTGCGAATCAATCCCCCCACTTGACTTCTGCTTGCCCTCAAGTAGACCAGTTAGAATAGTTTATAAAAGGATTTCTCTGATTTAACTCAAAGAAATGAATTTATAAAAGACTTATGCTAGAAACATCAAAGCCGAACACCTCACAAAAAGGGAATAAAAAATCACTCAACTCTCAACTAGTCTAAGTGTTCATTTTCAGGGTGATCGCCCAACTGCACGGTCATAGCATGTATTCTATCATAAGCTTGGGAAGTACACAATCTGCACCAGTTAGAATTAGGGTCTAAACAATTCTTAAAGGCAACATGGGTGATATGACACATGTTTAATTGGGTGATATAAGGGTTAGGATAGACATGGGATACACTTTTAATTGGTGTTAAGATAAAAACACAAAACCAATAGTTATATAGAATCTGAGGTATCCATAACCAGCTACTTTCCATCCATAGTCCAAGTCCTTGAGTGCGAAAATCTGATCATATCTTCACAATGGGTTAGCTAGTAACGAGATCTTGCGAAGCGTGCTAACCCATTCTTCACTGGATGGCTTATAGTTGCACCATCCCCATAATTACTAGGTAGCTTATTGTTGCACCACCTTTTTACTTAGTTGGTTTTATTACCAACATCAGGAATTTAATCACTAGGTGGCTTATAGTTGCACCGCCTTTTCTTTTCTTTTTTATTTTACAATACTCCTTTATATATCAAACATCCCCTTACTTAAGATAAACAATCTTGAAAGTGATAATACCAGGGGGTTTTCCATGATCAAAATAATATTTCGTCAATGAAAGTGCTAATCTTTAGACCATTTTCCTAAACCATAGACTTAGGTAGCCAGAAATTTCAACACAAGGATAGATATAGACTATAGGGTTGGTCAAGGTGAAATGGTGTAATGGAAAATATAATATTAGGTGAAAACATAGATTGACTTAAATAAGGGTGATCTAGGGGTATCTTGCACTAATGATGAGTGTAAAAAAGGGTTTTTTTATTACGGGAGGTCGACAAGTCAATGTAACAAGTCGATAAACACACACATATAGGCTTATTTAGGTAAGTTTCTAAATGTTGCCTTCTTGAACCATCTATTCCTGCTAATCAATTAGGTCTCGAAATGATGTACAGGCCAAGTTCTAAAGTCTACAATACTACCGACACACTCAATATTTTGGTGTATTTTTGTATAATAAGATGAAAACGGAACATTAGGCTTAAACCTCACCAAGTAATAATAAAGGGTAATATGCATTCGGCAAAGATTAATTCTAGTTTAGTAAGAAAATCATGTCAAAAAAAATATTAAAATCGGCATAAATTTTCAAAGAAAACTAGAAAATTGAAGGCAAGAATAGGTCAAGTGATAATTCTACTCCCATCCCCTCACTTGATTTATACAATGCCCCTATTATACATTAAGGAAATGAAATAGATAGAAAAGAAAAGAATCAGAACAAGAAACTCCCTTGAGCTTTGCTTTTGATCATATGAAATGTAATAAGTTGATGAAAAAATCTCCATCTTGAGCAAGCTCAATATCCCCTGTGATCGCTAAAACAAACTAATAGCATAAAATTATTCAAAAAGAAATATACAAGAAATACAAACCTAACTCACTTTCGTAGGTATCACGGTTGCATTTAGCATATGCAACAAGCCTTTTAAACCACTTTGTGGCCCAAGTGGACGAGTGAAGTCTCGTGAGGGTTTCTAGAGAACATACCCACAAAGTTCATTTAGATGTATAAGGTTTAGCATTCTATTAAAACTTAATTTAAAGGTTTTGCAGAAAGAGTTTACGGCGTAACTCCGGTGGTTATGTCGTAATCATGTGGTATATATTTTGGAAAAAAACTTTAGTTAATGTTTACGGCGCAACCATTGTATGGTTTACATCGTAATTAGATTGGTTATGGAGTAACCTTTTATGTTACGCTGTAACTGCTGCTAAATCAGCAAAGCTACCACATAATTATGCTTCGAGACGGTCTCGTGAATTGCCTCCTAGCTGCTAGAACCTGCATAATAAGGTAAAACATGCAAACCAACTAATATATGTGAAATGAAATTTATTGATTAAAATACGGGTTGTCTCCCGACAAGCACTTTTGTTTATTAACAAGTCTTTAAGTTAGACTCATGCCCATTCTACGTTTCATTGTGGGCACCTTCATTAAACTCTTTTCGGATCATTTCTCTGAATCTTGATCCATTTTTTATTCCTAGGGGTAAAGTATCGTCCATTTCTTTGGTCACACAAACAAACTTTTGTCCACTTTTAAATGAATATTTCTTTACTTCGAAGGTTTCAACCTGAACATCAGGGGGATTTTATTTTTTAGTTTTGATTCCCATTTCTTTACGTTCCTCTTGTTCAAGCCCATGATCATGCCACCAGTATGTGTTAAATCTATGGGCATCTTCTTTAACACCCCCAAATTTCACGCAGCGGAATATACAACATTAGGTGTTAATTCATAGTACAATTGCACAAGGATATAGAAAACGACTCGAAAAGAGGCGTTTAAAAACATTGTTCCATTTAAAGAAGTTTCAGAGTAATTAAACATACGTCCCACAGGATCGTTACCAAATTCATAACATGAGTTTTCCAAAACATGGATAATTAGTTTCATAAATGGAACAAAATACAAGTTCTTAAAAAAATTTAGCGCAGACTCCTCGTACACATCATCCATCACCCTTGGTTACCTGAGATAAAACATGCTTAAAAAGTCAACAAAAATGTTGAGTGAATCCATAGAGTTTGTAAGAGATAAAAAGGAACACAAGTTTTGTTCATCGTGTGACTTGTTGTACGGACAAGCCATTAATCAAGTTTCTATTGCAATAAGCTCATGACACCGAAGCCTTGACGTTAACACATATCTTGTATGTAAATCATGTTGCCCCATAACTAGGTATTATTGCCTTATACCTAAATTCTAAATACAAATTGTCCGTTGACTGGGTGCTCGAAAGGATTCGATTCATACCCCCGGACAGGGCTGTCAAACCCAATAGATCTATTTACTTGTACTAGCGCTCACCCATTATAGGCAATTAACAGTTCATGATGTGGGGTCTTTTGGCAATAGCTACTCATGCAATTAATCTCATACTCGGGTCCAACATACCATAAAGTTTCTTGTGTTCAGTTTATAAAACAAGCATGTATCTCCCTCGCGGGGTTTATAAATACAGTTTAAAAGTTGAAAGGCGAGGCTATGAACTCACCGTAAGAACAATTAAATCAGAGGTATGATGAGTCTCGAACGAGCGGGAAGTACTCCTAAGCACCTCCTAAAATACGTGACGCGACTTAGTACGTAGAAAGTAACAATACGTAAAAATTTAACATGTGATCATGAGATGTGTTTCCGAGATAAGCATGGCATTTCACTAGAACTTCCCCAAGTCCTTTTTAATCCCAAATTGACTTGTGACCTGGTCTTATAAGCAAATGAACATCTACTAAGTTTCGGCTTCTAACTTTTATTTTATCACGGTGTACTATACGTTTTTTTAAAAAAATTTAGACTAGACGTAAAACTATGTTTCTCGATTTAACTTGAACATCATGGACTCATTTCTCATAGCTCAAAATTTTCTATATGTGAAGGCTTTTAACCTGGAAAAGCTATTTGTGTCTTAGTTTCCAAAAATGTAGCTACTAATTTACAGAAAGTTTCGTTAAACTATGTGAAAAAAGTCTGTTTTTACCCCTGGTTGTCCTCCAAACAGAAAGTTTCAAAAAATCTTACCCCTTTACTAAATGGCCTATAATCCAAACCATGATAGCAATGAAGGTGAGGTCAAAGGCTATGGCTTCCTTATGATGTATACCACTGACCCAATCTTTAAAACCTATTATTTTATGGCAAAAATATGGAGTTTTTTAACTCGTATTCTAATCTTATCTATGCCCGATTTGAACCTTATTTTCTTATTTTGACCAAACTCATCTCATCCCACGGAGGTTGGTTGAGCATCCACACTATTCCTATGGACGCTAAGACATGTATCATTTCAGTCCATATAATTTAATCTATGCTCCATGCCAAATAATTTAGGTAAATACACGTTTTGTACTGTTTTTTAAAACAGTCCCTTATTTCAACTTAAAACCTTTGTAAGCTTTATTTCTATTATTTACTCTAAAACCTATCCAAACATCAATCCTAACTCTAACCCATCACTTGCAATGCCATACCAAGCCCTTAAACACAAATCAGACATCATATAACATGCATTTCCAGAATCAAACTTCCATTTTCATGGATTAAAATTAAAAGAAAAATTGAAAATAAATAGAAGATCTTACTAGGGGTTGATTTAGGCTAGAGAATCAAAAACAAGAACACCCTTCTTGCACAAGGGCTGATTTCGAACCAAAGCAACCCTCACAACCAATGATTATAGTGCTTCTAACCTTCCTAAATATCACCAATACTTCTCTCAAGAAAACCCTAGTGAAAACCCTTCAATAAAACATCCATAACATCTTCAAATCTTCAAGAAATTGCACCAAACTTTGCAAGCAACTTATGGATGGTGATAAGAGGATAAAAATGAGGAGAATAAATTTGTAAAATGATGGTGGTGGTGGTGCTAAAATCGGCAGCAAGGAGGCCAAAGAAGAGAGGGTTTTGAAATCTTGTGAAATGAAGAGATATGCATGTATGGGGAAAAAGAAAGGGAATGATGGTGTTTATAGAAATGTGAAAAAAATGAAAGTGTTTGTGTGTGGATGTGTACAAACCGGCCATAAGGCCTTGGTTTTTTAATTTTTTTTTTTAGTTATAAGTTTTTAATTAAAGTACAGTGTAAGTGTAAATTAAATAAATGTAAGGTTTAAGGTAAAACGCGAGTTTTAAGCAAGAAATTTTCGTAAACGCGAAACACAACGAAAAATGAAAATGGTGTAAATTATAATCATCGGGGAACATTATGAGATTATTAAACCACTTAAGGCACAAAGACGGAATAGATTTCTAAATACGGCTCACGCAAAGCTAAGAACGGGAAATTCTTACTAAATCGGGTAAACGTAAAATTAATAACTTTGCTTAAAAATGTATCATAGAATAAAGTTCAGAATAAATAGCGACCTTAAATACGGAATGTTACATCCTCCCCTCCTTAAGGGAGCGCCGTCCCGGTGCTCGGTTCCTCAATCTTGTCTTCTTATTACTCGAGAAAAGATGAGGGTAATTCCTTTTGAAGAAATCTTCTAGCTCCCAAGTATATTCTGGACCTCGTCTGGAATTCCATCGTACTTTGACAATAGGAATTTGACTTTGCTTGAGCTGCTTCACTTCGCGGTCCATGATTTCTACTGGTTCTTCGATAAAGTGCAATTTGTCGTCAAGTTGGATCTCTTCAAGAGGGATAACCAAGTTTTCATCGCTAGACATTTCTTGAGA
The DNA here is from genome assembly GCA_026074375.1 of Tanacetum coccineum. Taxonomy (NCBI): domain Eukaryota; kingdom Viridiplantae; phylum Streptophyta; class Magnoliopsida; order Asterales; family Asteraceae; genus Tanacetum; species Tanacetum coccineum. The sequence goes on from BQNB010040835.1 coordinate 5,506, forward strand.
TTCGAAACATGAAAGGTGTGATGAATTCCATGGAGTTTATCAGGAAGCTCCAGCTTGTATGCCACGGGACCAATTCTTTCTATGATTTTGAATGGCCCAATGTACCGTGGACTCAGCTTACCACGTTTCCCAAAGCGAATTACGCCCTTCCAAGGCGATACCTTTAACATGACCATATCACCCACTTGAAATTCCATCGGTTTGCGTCTAACATCCGCATAGCTTTTCTGACGGCTTCTGGCTGTTAGCAATCGATTCTTGATTTGAACAATCATTTATGTTGTCTCTCGGACCAATTCGGGGCCAGTGAGTTGGCTATCTCCAACCTCACTCCAGCAAACTGGCGATCTACACTTTCGCCCATATAAAGCTTCAAATGGCGCAGCCTTAATGCTCGCATGATAACTGTTATTGTAGGAGAATTCGACCAACGGTAAGTGTCAATCCCAACTACTACCAAAATCAATTATGCATGCTCGCAACATGTCCTCGAGCGTCTGAATAGTTCTTTCGCTTTGACCATCTATCTCTGGGTGGTAAGCAGTGCTCATATCCAGTTGGGTTCCCATCGCTTCTTGCAGTGATTTCCAAAATCTTGATGTAAACAAGTTGTCTCTATCAGAGATAATTGACGTAGGCACGCCATGCTTACATACAATTTCCTTTAAGTATAAGTGGGCGAGTTTTTCTATGCTGTCAGTCTTCTTCATCGACAAGAAATAAGCAGATTTGGTTAATCGGTCAACAATAACCCAAATGGAGTCATAACCACTTGGCGTTCTTAGAAGTCCTGAGACGAAATCCATGGTTATTTTCTCCCACTTCCACTCTGGGATTTCAGGTTGTTGAAGTAGACCGGATGGCTTTTGGTGCTCAGCCTTTACCTTGGCACAGGTTAGACATTTACTGACATAGGTGGCGATCTCAGCTTTCATGTTCGGCCACCAATAGAGCTTCTTTAAGTCTTGATACATCTTGTCTGACCCTGGGTGAATGGAATATTTAGATTTGTGCGATCCATGCATGATCAATTCTCGTAATCCCTCAAACAACTTAACCAAATTCGCCCTTTAAAGCATTGGATTCCATCAGAATGGGTCTCAAATATCGGCTTGATCAGCCTTCCAAGATTTTCAGCTTTCACGTTTTCCTCTTTCATTGCATCAGTCTGGGCATTGAGTATTCTCTCAGGTAAATTGGTGTGTACCGTCATTACCAAAGATCTAACCCTTATTGGTTCTCTGTCCTTTCGACTCAGGGCGTCGGCCACTGGCTTACCAGATGGTACGGGATTTCGTATTAATTGTCACTTAAAAGTTCAATCCATCGCCGCTGTCTCATGTTGAGTTCTTTTTGATCCAGAATGTACTGTAGACTCTTATGATCTGTGTACACAGTACACTTAGTACCATACAAATAATGCCTCCAGAGTCTAAGTGCAAACACTACAGCACCCAGTTCTAAATCATGGGTCGTGTAGTTTTCCTCATGTTTCTTCAGTTGTCGAGAGGCATATGCTATCACCTTTTCCCTCTACATCAGAACAGCTCCATAACCTTTGAGCGACGCATCGCAGTATACAACGAAGTTCTCAGTTCCCTCAGGCAAAGCTAGGATAGGAGCGGAGCATAATTTATGCTTCAAAGTCTGGAATGCCTCATCTTCTTCCGTACCCCATTCGTACTTTTTGTTCTTCTGGGTCAATTTAGTTAGAGGCTTGGAAATTAACGAAAAACCCTCGATGAATCTTCGGTAATATCCGGCTAAACCCAAAAATTGTCTGACTTCCTTCGGTGTTGTCGGTGCAGACCAATTTCGGATAGCCTCAACCTTCGCAGGATCCACGTGAACACCTTTATTGTTGATCACGTGACCGAGAAATTGCACTTCGAGAATTTGGCGTATAATTGCTCATTCTTGAGTAACTCTAAAATGATCTTCAGATGTTTTTCGTGCTCTTCTTTATTCTTGGAGTAGATAAGTATGTCATCAATGAATACGATCACAAATTTATCGAGGTATGGCTTGCACACTCGATTCATTAGATCCATGAATACCGCAGGAGCGTTGGTTAGACCAAACGGCATTACTTGAAATTCATAGTGACCGTACCTAGTCCGAAAAGCAGTAATAGGGATATCTTCTTCTCTAATTCGGAGTTGGTGATAACCAGACCGCAGATCGATCTTTGAGTACACGCTGGAACCTTGAAGTTGATCGAACAGGTCGTCAATCCTCGGAAGTGGATACCGATTCTTGACTGTCAACTTATTTAGCTCGCGATAATCGATGCACATACGGAATGATCCGTCCTTCTTCTTAACGAACAACACTGGAGCTCCCCATGGTGACGAGCTCGGGCGAATAAACCCTTTTTCTGATAACTCTTGCAATTGGTCCGCCAATTCCTTCAGCTCGGATGGTGCCAATCGGTACGGGGCGCGCGCAACAGGTGCAGCACCCGGTACAAGTTCAATTTTAAATTCCACTTGCCGAGGTGGTGGGAGTCCCGGTAAGTCATCAGGAAACACCTCGGGGAAATCTTGAATCACTGGTACATCTTCCAAACGTTTCTCCTTTGGTTCTTTCTCGGTTACATGTGCCACGAACAACTGATGTCCTCTTTCGATGTATTTGCTGGCCTTAATGCAGGATATTATCTTCAATCGGGACGTACTACGGTCGCCCTCAACTACCAGCGTCTTGTTCTTGACGGGTATATGCACTACCTTCTTGCCACATATGATAACGGCGTCTTGATCAACTAACCAATCCATCCCAATAACTACGTCAAAAGTTCCCAACTCAATGGGCATAAGGTCAATTTTAAATAAGTGGTTTAATAAGTTCAGGGTACATCCTCTTAGGACAGTATTAGTACTAGCGACCCTTCCATCAACCAATTCCACTTCATAACTAGTGTCTAGTCTAACTGGATTAATGTCAATCAAGTGACTAAAACTAGTGTTCACGAAGCTTTTGTCAGATCCTGAGTCAAATAACATAGTAGCATAACGATTGTTGAGTAGAAACGTATCCGTAACCACATTAGGTCCTTGCTGCTTTTCAGTATCTTTAATCACGTAAGCCCGACCTCAAGCTTCCTCACCTTGTGGATCCCTTCTCTTCGGACAATAGTTCCTTGTGTGCCCCTTTTCTCCATAATCATAACATGTCACGGTTGGTCGCGCGTTAGCACCCATAGCTATAGCTTTGCCCTTACAATCTCGTGCCATGTGGCCTGCCTTTCCACCGTTGCTACATACTACATTGCAATAACCAAAGTGATGCTTTTTACAACGATTACAGAGCGGTTTGTTTCTAGCATACCCACCTTGCTCAGCAGGGGCGGTGGTCATTGCTCGCGCATTTCCCTGCCTTTAATTGTTCTGCTGGTTATGGCGGGTGTTGTCCCTAGTGTTGTTTCTGTTATTACCGCTGTTACCACCTTGTAAACTTTCCCATTTTCTTTTATTGCCCTCGGCAATCCTTTCTATTCGAGCTTGAGCCTTTTGTTCCATCAATGCATGTGCCATGCGTACAGCTTCATTTAGGCTTGTGGGTTTGGATCCAATAACTATACCCTTGATGTTGTCAGTTAATCCCCGGATATAAGCTTCGATTTTCTTGCGTTCGGTCGGGACCATTTCCGGACATAGTTGAACCAGCTCATGAAAGCGCTTAGTGTAAGCAGATATGTCAAAATCCTTAACCTTCAAATTCCATAGTTCGTGCTCCATTCGCTGAATTTCCTCAATAGGGCAAAACTCTTCTGTCATTAACCTTCTCATTTCAGTCCAACCGATCTGATTAGCAGCCTCTAATCCCATCGTTGCAACCTGGGAATTCCACCACGTCAAGGCACGCCCTTGAAGTGTGGCAGCAACAAATTTAACCTTTCTCGCTTCAGCACATTCACTTATCCCAAAAACCATTTCCGTTTTCTCAAACCACCTACTTAGCTCAACAGCTCCCTCGTGTCCATGGAAGACCGTAGGGTTGCACTTCATAAATCCCGAAAAGGTACATTCTCGAGCAGCTGGCGCCCCACCTTGGCCCTTAGCTTCGTTAGCATTGTTTCTTCGTCCCCTAGCGTTTGCCTGCCTTGCTCGTTCTGCCTCCACAACAGCAGTGACCCTTTCAGTGATGAGTCGCTCGATGGCAGCTTGGTTCATTGGTCTTGGTGGCATGATTCTATCACAACACAAAGAAAGTCTCAATGAGTATTTATATAATGACATAATCACATCATATACAAATGATTCAATAATAACAACAATCACAACACATCAAGTAGTAAATCAAAAGATAGCCATTGTCATCATTCATTACCAAAAAGAGTTGATACATAGGTGCATTGTTTCACAAAATGATATAAATCATTACAACCAATGGCCTCAATTCACTAACTGAAGATTCAGTTTAGTGGTTACAAAACAAAAGATGCTACTAATAAAATTAAACTACTAAGAGTCACGAGGTGGAGATCCTTGTGGCTCAAGATGGTGAAAGTGCCTTCTGGGATAGTGAACATCATATCCATAGCAGTGGCAGTGGCAGCATCACGTGCAGCAACATACGGATCTCTAGGATCATTGTGAGTAACAGGAGCCAATAAAGTCTCAGGTAGAGCATATGGCGGCTCTTGATATCGTAGACGCGGCGGTAAAAGATTCTCAACCATAATAGATCAACGTCTCAAGGATGTGCGATCTGCCATGTTATCCCCGGTCATGCTCTCTCAAACATCTCTAGTCGGTTCTCACTAAATTACAAGCATCATCTTTAGTCGTTTATTATCAGTCACCACAATCCTCCACCTCAATAAGCTAGAACCCCTGCGATTAGGTGCGGCATCCAGTTCACTCCAAATGTGACTGGGGCTGAGATCCCGTGTTTTAAAGACCTACATAGCAGCAGATTGATGACGATCCCGTCCAAACCTATATCAGTGAAGAGACCTCTTAAAGGTATGAAGTCTCTAGTACCGATAGGTACAACACCTCATGAATAAGGATTAGCCGGCACATGAGGTTGTATGGGTCGAATCTTCAACCTCGGCCTCGAGCCTCAAGCCTCACCACAAGCCGTCAACCATCAGAGTCGGATGCAGGTGGCGGAGGGTAAAGTGGGTCCGCCCCCTGATAAGGAAGTATCCATTTTAGGCCGTCCCATTGCTCATCAGCATCCATTTCTTCTTCTTCTTCCATTTCCGATCCTTCTTCCGGTCTTCCTCCTCTTCCTCTCCATATCTGGGTCTTCCTCTCAACCCAGCCGTTCATGTAGTCTGGTGCGGCCTTTGCAGCTAACGCGAACATCGTTATTGTTTGTAGAGTTGGCCATGAAAACCCTGCAGATTGCGTAAAATAAATTAATGGATACTATAACATACGAGTAATATTTTCATAACGAGAAATGGCTAAAGCATGACGACGCTTCAGGAGCAAGCATGATGATCATAAATAACATGAATTTGCACAATCAATAAATCTGTTAACAATATAGGAATTTCATTTTTGAAATCTAAATAAACAATTCTTGATGCTTCGCGAATAAGCATATCAATCGATATATATATATACATATCAATTACATATAATAATATTTATTATATGAATATTCAATAGTAATGCACCCAAAATGTGCATAAATACTCGAATAGAAAAACTATGATCGTGAATAACACAAGGGCTTCGAGGAGTCTTAGCGCGCATAAAAAGAGTTATAGTAAGTTAGAAAAAAAAAATTGACCTAGTCTCTCTATAACCTTAGCTCTTGAATACCAATTTAACACCCTACCAACTTTCACGCACAAATATACACATTGGTGTTAATTCATAGCACAATTACACAAGGATAAAGAAAAACGACTCGAAACGAGAGCGTTTAAACAAACAATGTTTCATTCAAAGAAGTTTCAAGTATCAACATACTCCTCATAGAAACGTTACCAATTTCATAACATAAGTTTGTGCCATCATGATCATTATATTATAAAATATGGGAACAAAATACATAGATAAAGTTCTTAAAAACTTTTAAGTTCGCAGACCCCTCGTCATAGCGTCCATCACCTCGAATACCAGAGATAAACATGCTTAAAAAATCAACAATAATATAAGATGAATCCATAGAGTTTGTAATGCAGATAAAAAGTACACAAGTTTTGTCATCGTGCTGACTTTTGTACGGACAAGCCATTTAATCAAGTTTCTCAATGCAAGTTAAGCTCATACACCAAAGCGCCCTGACTTAACACATATCTTGTATGTAAATCATGTGCCCATAACTAGGTATAATAGCTATCAACCTAACATCTAAATATCAAATTGTCCGTGACTGGGTGCTCGAAAGGAATCCTGATTCATCCCCCCGACAGGCTGTCAAACCCCTATAGATCTATTATTACTTTGGTAAACTAGCGCTTACACATTATAGGCAATTAACATTCATGATGTGGGGTCTTTGGCAATAGCACTCATGCAATTTATATCTATATTCGGGTCAGCATAGCCTATAAAGTTTCTTGTGCTCAGTTTTATAGACACAAAAAGCATGTATCTCCCTCGCGGGGGTTTTATAAATACAGTTTTAAAATTTGACATAGCGATGCTATGTACTCACCGTAAGAGCAACATTTAGATCTAAAGTATATCAATCTGAATGAGCGAAGAAGTACTCCTAGGCACCTCCTACAAATACGTGACGCGGATTTAATACGTAGAAAAGTAACAACTACGTAAAAATTTAACATATGATCAGAGATGGTGTTTCGAGAAAAGTATGAGAAATTCCACTAGACTTCCCAAATCCTTTTAATCCCAAATTGACTTGTGACCTGGTCTTATAGGCAAATGAACATCTACCAAGTTCGGCCTCCTAACTTTTATTTTCAACACGGTGTAACAATACTTATACAATTTTTAGACTAGAGTAAAACAGGTTTTGGAATTTACTTGACTTCACGGACTCATATCTTAACTCACAAAATGTTCTATAAATGAGCTTTCACCCGTGAAATCTATTTGTGCTAGTTTCCAAAATAATCCCATAATTTACAAAGTCTCGTAACTATATGAAAAGACCATTTTACCCCTGGTTGTCCAAAACAGAAAGTTAGTAAAAATTTTACCCATTACTAAAATGGCCATAAATCCCAACCAAGATAGCAATGAACGTGAGGTCAAAGGCTATGGTTTCCTTATGATGTCTACTACTGACCCAATAAAAAAATATCTATATTTACGGCAACATTTGGATTTCAACTCGTATTCCAACACATGTCCAGATTGACCTATCTCTGTTTTTGGGCCATAACTCACTCATCCAACAGGAGTTGTTGACCTCCAACTATACTATGATGCTAATAACAATATCTTATCCAGTCATATAATTTACTCATAGTCCTCCACCAAAAAGTTTAGATAATCACTACGTTTTTTGCTACTGTTTTTTCTCAAAACAGTCCCAATATTTCAATTCAAAACCTTTTTAAACATCATTTTACTTTATCTAAGACCTAACCCAATGCCATAACTAAATGAAAACACTCTCAAGAACATTATCACATATATATTCTCAGAACTTAACATCCATTTTCATGGATTTAAAATTAAAGAAAACAAGAAATAAAAAGATAAGACTAATAAAGAAAGATTAGGGCTTACTAAGATGAAGATTAAGGCTAGTGAATCAACAAGAACACCCTTCTCTTGTGTTGGCTGAATTTGAACCAAAGAAACCCTAGATTAACAAGCTTCTAATCTCCTTCTAATGAGGATAATACTCTTCCAATCAAAACCCTCAAGAAAACCTAAGAAAACAAGCCCTAAACACCTTTAAATCTTCAAGAAATTGTACAAAACCTTGCAAGAGGCTTATGGATGTTGTTAAGAGGATAAAAATGAGATGAGAAATTTTGTATGATGGTGGTGGTGATGAGTATAAATTCGGCAGCAATGGGGAGGAAGAAGAAAGGAGAAATTTTTTTTGAAATGAAGAGAAATGAAAGGGTTTTGCATGTATAGGAAATGAAGATGATAATTGTGTTTATAGAAAAGAGAAATGTTGGTTGAGTGTGGGAATGGGGAACCGGATTTAGGGCCTTGGGGGAGGGAAAACATATTTTTTTTGATTTTTATGTTATAAGTTTAATTAAAGTATTGTGTAAAGTATAAAAATAAGAAAAATGTAAGGTTTAGGAAAAAAACGCTATTTAGCAAGAATTTCCGTAAACGCGAATCACAACCAAAATGAAAAATGAGGAAAATTATAATCATCAGCGGGGATAAAACGAGAATTAATAAATCACTTAAGACGCGAAGACGGAATAGATTTCTAATTACGGCTTAACGCAAAGCTAGAGAACGAGAATATTTCTACTAAATCGTGGGTAAACTAACAATTACTACTTTCTAAAATGAAAGTAGAAATAAAGCTCGGAGTAAATAATGACCTTAAATACGGAATGTTACACATAAAGAGTAAACTGATAAAGAACAAATAAATGCAAAAAAGGAATAATAATTGTTACCTAGATGCAACCTGTACCGCACCATGGTCTTCACAGTAGAATGTAACTTTACTTTTGCCAGCGGATGACATAGCTTTACTTTCAACCACATTGACTTTCTTGTTACACTCCTTACAGGCCGTGTATGCCCATCCGTTTTCTTTGTATATCATGTGAATCCTGGCGTAGACAATGCAATGCGATTTACTATAATCAAAAAAGAAAAATAACATCGGATCAGTAGAAGCATAGTAAGACATATAAAAGTAAATATGTAATAACTAAATGAGTTAATAACCTGATCACATTTCTTTTTTTGTTTTTTTTATAGAAATTTTTTTTTTTTTCTTTTTTTTTTTTTGTTTTTTTTTTTTTTTTTTTTTTTTAAACCGGATGCTAGATACCGAACTCTTACACTGGATCGCTCATTAAAAAATTCAGCAATAGTGACCACCGGCTTTTGAGGGGTGAACAAAGAATCTTGAACTGACTTTCGTCATATTCAGGTAGTTCTTTTAATCTGATATAGAAATTTATAAAAAAATCAAAATAAATAAATAAAATAAAATGAAACAAAAAAGATTAAATATAAAAAAACCAAACTGCTGCCGAAATGATAGTATCTCTGGCAAATCGCGATTAATAAACATCTTGGTCCCAAAAAGTGCATTATGAATCGACGGAGTCCCCACTGCATAGTATAAAGTTACACGATGCAATAGATATTTAATTTAAAGAATTTTTTATAATATAGAATTAAAATGTAAAATACATACCATACCCAATACTTCACCTTGCCCAGCGGACAAGGATGAATACAACAATACCAAGCCATCACTCTAACTGCGTATTCAACCCCATATTCGCCCAACTATCCAGAAAGTACAATATCAAGCTGGTTGGATCAAAAAAAAGGATAATAAACATTTAAAAAAAGAAAATTATATTAAATGTGGACAAAAGGAAGTTATATTTCATAAAAAAACCTGTTTAACACAGAAGCGTTTACATACTCATACGATCCTCCGACAACAACCCGTATCCTCACTTATCTAACGGCCAGCAGCAGATTGGACAGAACTATACTCACCAATAGCCACAACTGCTCCATAGAGATTCATGTTTTCATTGTTTTAATAAATTTATATCACAAGAAGGAAAATTTAAATAGAATATAAATTACAGAACAATAAACTAGGATTTATAAAATAAAAAGCGTACCAACAGCTTCATGCTCATGATATTGTCGGGTGCCATCCAATAAGCGGTTGAAAGGTTCCAGTATGAAGCCATTGACATTATTGTCAAAAGAGTCAATCCTTGTAACCACCGTACCCTTGTAAAAACTGATCTTATACTTATGTGGCAACAAAGGTAACTTGCCACTGTTTTCAGCAATGGCAAAGTTGGAGATAGCATAACACTGGCCTTCTTGGAACAACGGTTCAAAGCGAAACATCCACTCTTTTTTTATATATACTTGGATTCTACTATTCTATTAAATACATTTGAAAAAAGATATAAATTTTTAGTTTGCTATATAAGTCAAGATATCATTTTTTTAGGTTGACAACACGATAGATACCTGAGAATCATGTAAGACCATATCTAGGTTGTATGGGTTATGAGCCTGATTCATCCCATGGGAGTGCCAAAGTGAAATGCAGCGCCCATGAACTGTGATGTTGTCCAGCATTGGATCAACATCTTTGATCATGGTAATGTTGCTTGCATCAACAACTCCTAAAATTTATCAAAGATACCAAAAATCATATCAGTAATATAAAATTTATGAAACATACATCATTTTCACCATTATACTCACCAGATTCATATAAATGTTGTTTTCCATTACATATCACCATTGTATATAATTGATAAAATAAAATGCATATACTTAATCACCATTATAGATCATCTAATATTCAATAAACAGATGATAAGCAGTACATATCTTTCATAAAATTAACAACTTCATCACCATTATACACCATCTAACGAACAGTATAAAGGAAAAGTATAAGAAGACAATTGTTAAATAAAAAAAGTATAATTGTCTTAAAAAAACATAAATGTATAAAATTGATAAAAAAAATTGTTAAGGACACCACCATTGTCCTCATATAACGAGCAGCATCAAAAAATTTGTTTGATAACTCTGCAACTGTTGTGTCTTTTGGTATCACCATTTTTTAGAACCGTTCTTGTTTGGAAACCTGTTCATTTTACCTGTAAGATTTTGCTATGTGTATCGATGGATGTGAGATGGATGTGATTACTGCTATTCAACCACTACGTATTTATAGTGTAAGATTAGGGTTTTGAAACATATTCGTGATAAGAATGTCATCAATTATTTGAATTTTGAAAAATCCATGATTTTAGCGATTAATTAACTAAATGATTTTACATTAAAAGATAATAGCGCAAATTTTGGAAACGATTGTTAATGACTGTACCGATTTCAAATTGTGGTTTAATTGGGAAGGATTTTAGGGAGATTAATTATGCATTGATGCAAAGGGAGGATTTTTAGGGTTTATTTTGGGGAGGAATTGAAGTTCGTCAGATTTGACACGAATGTAGAGTTTTCCGTTGAGTGAGCATAAGAGTAATTTTTACCCGATACGTACTGTAGAGTTCTAGCTTTCTCCCTTACAATTAAGATGATAGTTTTGTGCTAGTCTCATGTAGGATCTTTAAACATCTAGACTTGAAATCATTATTAAATGAAGACTTGAGCTAATCTCAAGTAATTTAATATGCCAATAGATTTTTATATAGGCTAAGTATTTGCGAATTTCTTTATTATATGTTTTAAATGCAAGAAAAAGATGAATAGTGTTGATAACGATTAATGCTAAACAAGGTTTATTTGGAAACTTAAAGCTTAAAAAGAATAACTTGAGGTTTTTTCTAACCCCTAAGTTTCTTAAATGATTAATTAGACGTGTTCTTTAATTTTTACAAATTAGAGTTTTGCTCTTAAAAGTCTAATCAACTTATTCAGAGAAAAAGCTTTATCGATGATGAAGTCAACGTCGTTGGTAAATAAGAATTTTAGTTCAAGTTTATACTTTGGTTTTCTAAAATGAAATTTTTCTATTTGCAAAAATAATATAAAAAATAAAAAAGAAAATAAAAATAAAAAAAGAAAAAAAAATTGATGAAAAAGAAAAAAAATGTAGTTGGTGAATAAAAAGGATGCAAGTTATAAATCCTTAAATGTTAATAATTAATATACAAACTCCATCGTAATAAAGTACATGGGCATTTGTCGGTTCGCTCCCGATGTGACATCGAAAGAAAGGATGGAGGATGTATATTTAGGGTTGGTATCATAATAAGTACACGAGCTCTTGTCGGAGGCGTGGCCGATGTGTCGTCGAAAGAAAAGTGATACCGATTCCTAGCCTAATAATGTAAATAGTAATAATAATGTTGCAAGTTAGAAAATAAATAGTAAAAGTTTCATTCTCTAAAACCAAAGTATTCTTTTGAACCAACGTTTGCAAAAGTCTACAAGGCTTTTTCATCGGAAGTTCATGCGTCTCGATTATTATTCTCCGGATGGGGTGTCAAAAGCCTTAGCACTTACCCGATGACGGTGGGATGCTAGAGAAGAAAGTCATTCATGGGACAAGTGAACCAACGATGTCTTAGCTAAGGAGGTTTTTGTTTGCTTTGAGTTGTGATCTTACTAAGTGATTAACATATTAGCCCAAAAGGCCCATGTGTAAAGCTTAGTCGGATTTCAACTATCTAAATATGTGGATTTAATGGTTTAAATTAATTTGAGCACACACACTTAAATATATGATTTATGTCGGGAAGAGAAATTCACAAGTTGTAATTATAAGTAGTCTTAGCATTTTAGCTCGTACTTAACGGTGATCTTATTTTTAAGCTTAGCATGGGAAAAGTGAAAAATCGGGAATGATAAAGTTATCTTTTAGACACTTAATTATGCTTTTTGTTCTATGATCCTTAAAGTTACCAATGAGGTAATGAAAACAATACATTATGTCAACACAAATAAGTTGTAGTTAGGAATATATCAAGAAAAATCATAAAAAGAGAAAAAAGTTTTGAAAATGGGAATTCGGGTGTTTTATAACTTGTGATCTCTTAGCTCTCTCAACAAAAATCTTTGCTACTTTTCAAAGGTTTAGTTTGGGGAAGTTTTGAGATATTTGGTTATAAGGCATGTAATATTGCGTGAGGACACGCAATCGTTTAGTTTGGGGAATTTTGATAAGTGTAAAATACACATATCTGTTTATACCAAAAATGGCCCTAAATGACCCAAAACAGACTTAAAATGGCAAAAATATACTTGTTTTTGTGTTTTGTGTGTGCAGGTACGGATATATCAAAAATCACAAGAAAACCGCCAAAAAACAGACAAACACGGACACGAGAAACGGAAGAGCACAAGAGAAGCCAAAGATTCAAAGCCAAAGCCAAAGAAAGTCAACTCTCAGTCAACTATGGGTCAACAAAGTCAACTCACTAGAATACAAAACCCAAAATGTTTCAAATCAACCCTCCAAGTTTCAAAAGTTACAAAAATGGTCCCTTAAATCTTAAATGGGCCTTAAACCCTTAATTACCCTACCCTGATACAAGGCCCATTACAAAAGCCCAAAAACATAGCCTAATTCCCTTTTATTAAACCACAAGGACTTAAACTGCCAATTATGAAAGTTATTTTACACTAGGATTTTAATAAACCAAAGAGAGGGACCATATTTGCTAATACTCCAAAGTTTCAAACGAATTTACCCTTATTCAGTTAAAAAGAAAAAAAGGGCGCGAAGAAATGAACACTGTTCATTCATCGTCCCAAAATTCACCACGCAGTCAAATGAGAGGGCTTTTACCAATTGGAGGTCAAAAAGGACAATTCATGGGACAATAAACACAATGGCAGGGAGAAATAAGTCAAATCAAGAGCTCTTATTGGTTCACTCAAGCTATCAAGCCACGTGGATGTAGAGAAAGCACAAAAGAAGAGGGGTTTTATACTGGAAGCACTCATATAACTAGCACAAGGACGTCACATCAAAGGATTGCCAGCTTGGCAATCCGTGTGACTATCACTTGATCAAACGGCTTAGATTAGCTCTCCAATGATTGAGAATTTGGACGGCAATGATTGAAAGGAGCGTGGGATGCAAGCCAAGACCTAGAAGCTTCATCAGCTGGCTATAAATAGAGCCCTTATAAGCTTTTGGAAGGTGAGCCAGTCATGGAAGGGCTCACATGGACTTTACTAGCTTATCCATAAGGATAAGCTAGAGCTAGTAGATGCTAATTTGAGTTTAAGCTTCTGTTTTGCTGAAGTTAATTGTAAGTTCTCTTTTAAATTCCTTGCTCCTTATAATTCTAGTTTTAAATAACTGCTTAATTGCTTATTAGCTTATCAATTGTGCTTATTTGATTTCTAGTTGCTTATTTGAGCTTAGTTTAATCTTATTTTGCTTATTAATCATCTGTTTTTAGCTTAATCAATTTAGATCATAGTAGTTTCATTTCTGTCTTAAAAACATATAAAAACCAAAAATATTAGTTAGCAACTAGTGTAGATCTTTAAATTCAGTTTTAATAATTGTTGATTTATGCTTATTAGGGGTAATATAAGCTTTATGATATCTGGTATTAAGGTCTTACTCATTAGATTATCATCTTAGTTGCTTAATCAAATCTGTCAAGTAGTTAAAGGAGTGTTTGGATTTAGCTTGATTGACCATTAAAAGTCAAAATGACTAGGAGTTTTTCTTAAGTAAGATTGATCTTAATGTTAGAATAGTTTTTTAAGAGCTTAGAAGGATTAGTCTTTGGTTTTAAGCATTTTGAGGCTTAATCTTAAGTCTCAGCACCAGGGGACCTTTTTTCCCCTAGTCTTTGTTTGTGAAAACTTGAACCAAGCCATTCAAGGCTTGGTTATTGCTTAGATTGTGTTTATTCACACTCCATAAGAGTATTAAGTGCAGGTTAAACCAATTTGGTTGCCTGCAAGTGCTCTTTGACCCATTTGCATACCATATCAGCAGTAGTAACCATAGTTACTAATGCTGATTTATTGGCTTCATTTAGGCTAGTATTTCTAGGATCTTAGGGCTTATTTTCTTCTAGCTTATAGTTTTCAAGTAGTTTAATATAGATTAAAACTAGTATTTCAATTTCTAGCTTATCTCTTAGGTTAAATTTAATTTTAAAAGTCATAAAAAAACTAAAAAGCCAAAAATAAGTAGTATAGTTAACTATTCCAGTAGGGCTTAATTTATTTGCTTATTTGAAAAAGTGAATAGTAGAGTTTCATTATGATTAATAAGTGAGTTTATCTTCAAAAGCTTAGCTTTTGATTTGGCTTATTGAGCTTTTGAGCTTAAGCTGATTTTGAGCTCTTTATGCCTGTTCTTAAGTTTAGGCCTTTGATCATCAATTTTAGTTTACATTAAGTGTTTTTAGTTAAGTAAGCTTGTTAGGATTAGCTTATATACATAATAAGCTATCCAGAACTTCTTTCATTTTTGAATTTTAGCTTAAATTGAATAGTGTGCATAGCTTTAAGTGAAATCAAGCAAAAGCAAACTCAAACCCCCTCTTTCTGTAACAGCTTTTTCATAAGCTGTTTTAGAGCTTATTAGTGAGTTTCAGTTTATGTTGTTTTTACAAAAAGTGCTCAAAAATAGGTTTTCTTTAAGTTTCAATCTTTAGTTTTTGTAAAAAAGTAAAAAATAAAAAAATGGCAAAAAGAGGGTTTGCCAGCTTCGAACCTGAGACCCCCTAGGATAGATACCAAATGCCTTACCATCTCTGCTAGGTGGGACAACTTGTCCCTTGTCCTTTCCTTTTATTATTATACATCTTTTTATTTTCCTTTTTCTAAATAAGCCGTGGCTTATTCTGCTTAATTTAGGGCTTATTTTAGTTGCTTTTTCAGTAGTCTTATTTTTCTTGGATTCCTTGTTTCTAGTTAGACTTTTCCTGATTTTTTGGTAATTTTCATTAACTAGTTTAATTTCTAGGATTTTTTGAAAGTTTAAATTTTAGAAAATTATTTTCTTTAAAAAATAGAAAAAGTTTCTATAAAATACAAAAAAAAAAATAGTTTTTAGCATTAGATTAAATACTTTTAGGTTTACATTCAGAAAAATCATTTTCAACACTTTTAGATTTTAATTTTCATTTATAAGCTTTTATTTTTAATTTAAAAAATAGTTAAAATACGTTTTTGGTTTTTATGTTATTTTAGACTTTTCTAAGTTTAAGAATCTGCTCTTCTTAATTTTTAGAACTTAATTTGCTATTTTTTAGGATTTAATTAGTTTTTAATTCATAATAAATTCAAAAATAATCAAAAAAATGTTTTTCTTTTTCTTAAAATTTTATTTTGTCCTATTTTAGGTTTAGAAATTTAGTTTGCATTTTTATGGGTTAATCTTAGTATATTTGCTTAATTGTCGCGTTTTATTTGTTTCCCGTTAATTATTTAAATGTTTAATTGCTTTTAATTGATCATTTTAATTGTTGCTTTATTTAGTAGTTATAGATAATCAAAAATATCTTTTCTCTCATTCAAATCATAATCCAAGCTAAAGCGTGGTTTCAATTACACAAGTCGTTGGGGAAACGACCTGGGTGATCATACTTCCCGGTTAGATATACGTATTATATATTATATATATCTTTTAGAGTGAGCTTTTCTTAAAGGAGACTTTAGGAAAGTTCTTAATTTCTCTTTTGGAATATTGTTAGTATATTTTATCGTATCAATAGGCTTAAGATTGCACGTGATCGTCAGAAAAGCTATGCAGATCAGAGGAGGAAACCTTTAGAATTCAGTGTAGGTGATCATGTCTTACTCAAAGTGTCACCTATGAAAGGTGTGGTACACTTTGGGAAGAAGGGAAAACTAGCAGCTAAGTTTGTTGGACCATTTGAGATCACTGAGAGGATCGGTCCAGTAGCCTATAGACTAAGACTATCTAAGGAGCTAAATGGAGTTCATGACATGTTTCACGTGTCGAACCTCAAGAAATGTTTAGCTGACCCAACCCTACAGATACCTTTGGATGAAATCCAAGTTGATGCTAAGTTGAACTTTGTGGAAGAACCTGTAGAAATCCTAGAACGAGAGTTCAAGAAGCTTAAGCGGAGTAGGATTCCTATCGTTAAGATTTGATGGAATTCGAAATCAGGGCCTGAATACACTTGGGAACGTGATGATCAAATGAAACTCAAATACCTACATCTATTTAGCTCTAGTACTAGTTGAATTTCAGTGCCAAATTCTCTTTAAGGGGGGTATAATGTAACCCTTGCAGATTTTATAGTCTCACAATGTTCTATTTAAGTCCTTTGATGTCTTGAATTTTATTGTTTTTTGTCAGGATCAGTGACCGTGTTGACGATAGTCAATTTCTATGTTAAGCATTTTATAATTCTTTTATTCTTAGAATTATTTCATTTGAATGCTTATATCTATGTGTGATCAAGTTCTGGGAGGTTGTCCCACAAACGACTTAAAATGTCAAACAACGCGTTCTGGCATGTCCTTAAATGTCCCATACTAAATCTAAAACAGTCTCATTAAAGACGTGGTATTTTTTCTTCTTGTTTTATTTATTGTGGAATACTTCTAAGTTTATATAAATATATTTTTTCATCTGTTAAAAATATAAGAAACTTTCGAGTCACATTTTAAAATTAAAAAAATGATCGATACTTAATAAAAAAAACAGAAAGAGACAAAAGGCACTAGGGATCCCCCCTAGATATGGCTTGTCTAGTTCGAAACCCACATAGGAGGACCCCAAGGCATTATTTAGGACCTTGGTCTCATACATTGCATGCATATCTTGTTTATAATATTACAAACAACACAATTTCTATACAAACAAAACACCACACAAAATTCATACTCACCTCACATATCTCTTTTCACGTTTGTACACAAAACACCACAAACACATATTTCTCTCATATATTGAACAATCCCGTGTGTGTGTAACAACTTTATTAATATAATCCACGCGCGTGGGTAAATAAAAACCTACTTGGGTTAATTGGTTAGTGTTATCTTCACTCAAAAAGCTTATTTGTAAGTCTATAAATTTTGTTAAACTTGTACTTTTACTTTGACATAATGATGCATTGATGTTAGGTTTGATAGTGTGTTTTACAAAGTTTAAATTTTATTTAACTAGAAATACCAATTTTTACTTAAAACTATCAACTCCGGGCAAGTATAACCCTTATCATGTGTTATTATAGTATTAGGTTGTCCAGGTTGATCCACGAGATTTGTAGCAATTCAACAGATTCGTTTATCAGTATACAAAGCTAATTGACTGTCACGGATCATATAGCACTAAA
Source organism: Tanacetum coccineum (assembly GCA_026074375.1). NCBI lineage: Eukaryota > Viridiplantae > Streptophyta > Magnoliopsida > Asterales > Asteraceae > Tanacetum > Tanacetum coccineum. The sequence goes on from BQNB010040835.1 coordinate 23,402, forward strand.
CTGTTGTGTGTTATGAAAGCATAGAATTAAGACATGGATCATATCATAATGAATAGGTAGAGTGTGAGGAGTAGTGAGAGAGAGAGACTTTATATAAACAATGCATAGAAGTCATATATGACGGGTAATCATAATAACAAGCATATCTACCAATTATAAAATAGAATCCCTTCGGACTATATACTACATCATCACGAGTGCATTATGAATGGTTTATATCAAATATGCATACATATGAATTCCTCCCAACCGAGTCGGTCAACATAAGGAAGGGTCTTAAACATTATTCTACTTAGGTTGTTTATCATTTTACCACACAATTCTCACAAGTATGATATTGATTCGTATGGCCACCACGATTCAAAATACATCAAGACAATTAATCCTTTAGGCCTATTTCAATTGAAAGATATATCAAGAGATAAACAATGATCCAAGTAAAGATACATCAAATTCATAAACATGTATATTCATATATCATAGCAAAATCATCAAATATCATATCATGTTTCACACATTACCATAACAAACGAAGAACACTACATCATAACCAAACCGATAACCAATTGTTCCCACAAACTAACAACATCCAAACCTACTGGAATAACCCACGAGGCTGTCACTAACCCGCTAGAAATCAAGAGCACGTCGCCAAATGGTGTGTTTGGTAACGGGTTTAATATAGTGAAGGAATTAGAGATTTGGTGTGAATCGTCTAATCCTCATGGTATAATGTATTTAGATTCTAGAAATATGGTGTTTGAGGTCTGAAAATGGTGGCAAATCAGTGGTTGTTCTTGGTGGAGAGTGGTGGTAGCATGGCGGTTTAGAGGGGTGTTTAGATCATTGAATCCTAAGATCCTCACCACTCATCTTCTTCTCTAATGATAGTATGAGTTGTGTGTGTAAGATATAAGAGAGAATTGGTTTGTGGGATGATTGAAATGAGATGAAAATTCGTCTCTATTTATAGGCTGAAAAGGGGTAAAAGTGCGGCGCACAAGGTTGGAAAGTACGACGTACTTTGCTAATTAATGCACTCGTATTACATTTCGGAGGGAAAGTGCATCGCACAAGGTTGTAAAGTGCGGCATACTTCAAGTATTTATTGGTTCATTAACTTTGATAGAAAGTGCGTTATACTTCAGAGGAAAGTACGGCGCGCTTCGTGTGTAATTTTTCTTTAAGCCCTTCTTCTTTTCTTTGTTCTTCATTTTGGTAGCATAAACACTTGATCTTTAGTTCTTTAAGCTTTAGAATGTCTACTAGCGAACCTGCACATAATTTTATGCTTTAAGTACCGAAAGTTCTTATTATTAACCAATATATATACATAAAAGCATTGATAACGCATATAAAAACATGTATAATTTAAGCGTTATCATAGTTGTACGGTGCGTTTTCTATAAATCAAAAATGAAAAGTTTACGAAACCATATTAAGGGTGCGTTTGGGGTTCTAACAAAAAGAAAGGAAAAACAAGGTTTTGTCATTTTAATGCGAAGGTTGTGTTGGTGGAATAACATTATATACATAGCGTAGTTATAGCTTATTTAACTTATTAATAAGCTTACATAGCTCATTTAGGGCTTATTTGGTTTCTGCCCAATAAGGGACAAATAAGTCGCAGCTTATTTGCTACCTTATGGGATCATGGCTTATTTTGTGGCTTTTATTGTAGCTTATTTTAATATTTAAAAACACACGGTGCTTCACGGCTTAATAATAAGCTATGGATAGCTTATTTGCGGCTTAAAAGGGCACGACCCAATAAGCTAGGCCCAAACCGTGGCTTAGTTTTGGTCTGTGTGCATTGGCTTGTGTTTGTGGCTTATTCGGTTAACTTATTACCTTGCTTATTGGACTTTATTATTTTCGACTAATTGTTATTTTTTAGAATATCGTTATTGGACTAAATAGTAAAGGTCTTATTTGGGCCTATTATGGACTAATGTACAAAACTAAGGATTTTAACTCATATTGGGCTTTATGGCCCAATAAGTAGAAAACTTTTGACTCTTTAAATCCTCGACATTATTATGTTCTTGATACTGCAAAGAATTGATATAATCTACTTAAACAAGAAAAATCAGCCAAAAGAAACTTCCGGTTTTGAATACAAATATATATATTGTACCTTTTCAATAATGTAACCACTATCAAAGAGCCAACCCATGTGACTAAACCAGAAACCGAAGGTGGGAGAGTGTGGATCTTTCTGTATTGATGGTGATATCTGTGAATGCCCACCCAAAATATAGGATCCCTCTATGTATATGTAAAGTTTGTCGTCATCACCGAAGGGATTGAATGAATATATAAATTTTAATAAATTAACATAGCCAGACACTCAAAAATTGGGGAAAAGAAGTAGAAAAGGAAGGTAGATAATACTAGCATTTTCATAATAATATGTACTTTTATAAGTACCTAAAAAATTTGTATAATTAGCAGAATTGTTGGAGAACATGCATGAAACAAAGAAAATCAAACCTGGAAAGATAGGACTCCAAGATAAGCAAAGAAATACTCGAGCCACTTGGGCAGCTTGAGACTGCGGTGATATGAGAGAGTTACACCAAATATCCCATAAAACACATAGGTCCAAAATGCAGACCAAAAAGCACCCCATGTTAACGTAAATG
>BQNB010040835.1:27993-47134 GCA_026074375.1 Tanacetum coccineum
AGATACGCTTCGGGCTTAACTAACTAATTGGATATTGCTAATGGTTTATTAATCGTGTTGACTAGCAAGTGACCTAGATAATTCAACAAGTAACGTTCTGATTCTATTGAATAGTTGGATTTGTGGACTACTAGTGTATAAATTTCCATTAAGCGGTAAGTGGGTAAAGTCTCTATGAGTTAGGGTTTAACAAGATCATCATTGCTTTAATCCTTAAGATAGATTATTATTAGCAAATAAGGATGCTTTATGCGGATGCTTTAATTGTGACAGAATTAACGTATCTAGTTCTTAGGATGATGTAACGCCTAAGTATTAAGAATGATATGCCACCTTGAGAGAAGAAATCATTGCACTTGATAAACAAACCAACTTTCTAATCGGATTAATTAAGGTTAATACAGTTTATTCAAGAAAGATGCATTAGTAAAGCTTTTCAAGATTATCAAATCAAGAAAGGTATGAGCATGTTGGTCCAGATGTCACAAGTGCATGAGATGGCAAAGTCTACAAGATGGCAATACGAGATTATGCTTGGTTGATGATCTCAAGAAGCTCAAAGATCACATACATGTCAATACAAAAGAACTTGCTCAAATCCAAAGTCAATAATCACTACAACAAATCACAAGTTAATGATAGAAGTTCAAGACTACGAGCTCAAGACCAAAGTGAAAGTATAGTATGCTAAGTTTAAAATATTTGTAAATTGGAGTGACCTCCCTTAGGGGAAGATTGTTAGAAATACGAAAAAGTGCCGGTCACTACCAATATAGTCAGTCATAGCTCGTAGTAAGTTGTAAAGTTAAGATAATAAGCTAATCGGGCCAAAGGCCCATGGACAAGCCCACTAAGGGTCCATGGCCGGTCTTGGTTGGGATATATAAACCCTCTTCATAGCTTGGAGAGGGTGTTGGTTGTTCATTTGTCACATTTTTCACTAAGCTAAGATTTCTATTTTCTTTCTCTCTCTAAGTGTTCATCCAACCACCTCTTTCTCTCTCTAAAACTCTATGTAATCATTCCATACTTGTGATAAGATTATTCTACAAAAATACAATAGAACATGTTTTGCCAAAACAAGTAAATAATAATATAGATGAATACGCGAGAGAATCAAAACAAGCTTTTCATTTCACAAATAAAAGAATAATTCGGTTACAACCAACCCAAAATAGGTACATAATTTACGATTATTTCTATTGCCAACATCTAGACCTAACCATCAGTCTAATGTCCTACATGATTATGGTACGACTAGTCTAAGGGTGAAAACCCAAATGTCTCTCAACATATGACTCCAACCTCCAAAGTCTCCTCCGAGTATCATTACGATCCCTACGAACCTGACGAAACTCCTCCTGCGAAAGTGTCATGTGCCAACAAATACTGTCAATCTGATCTCTCTTTATACTCAACATGGCTTGAACCTTTAGGTTCTCTAGTCTTAAACTCCCAATCCTCTTAACCAAACTAGCTCTCTCTCCACTAGCCACTAACTGACTAGCCTCCAACTGTCTCTGAGTGGTCTCAATCTAAGTAATCCTATCAATACGAACCTCTGACATATAGTGAACTATATCATAAATAGTTTTCTCAAGATCAGGAATACCTTCTCTAGAAGACTCAGAACTATCACCAATAGGTAATAGATCTACATCGATCTCTCTCGTGTCTGCCGCACTAGCCTCTGCCTCAAACTCCTCATCATCCTCCCTAACATCACTAGCTTCAGTCTTAAATCCCATATCTATACTATCCTCAGTGAGCTGTAACTCCATCACTAATACCTACATCTGCATCAGCCTCTGCATTAGCAGTATCCACCTCTATATGCTCCTCTCTGTTATCCTTTGATGAGTATGAATCTCTAAACCTCTTGCGAGGTGGTAAAAGATCAGCAGGAGTAGGGGCTATCGACCTCAAAACATGAGTAGGTGATGGTACCAAAGCAGTAGGGGACCTACATCTCTTGCGAGAGGGCCTAGAAGAAGGTAAAGATGAATCCAATGACCTCTCAAAATCTGAACCTAAGGATGACTCTGATGTAGTCGGTGGGTAAAGAGTAGACAATGGTACAGACCTTTAAAGCCTAAAAGCCTCACTACGTCATGGAGTCCTAGCAAGTGATCGATGAACAAATCTCTGTGGTGTAGATGAATTAGCATCGGTGGTGTCTGGTGGTGTATGTCCGGATAAAGAATGATCTAAAGGTGAACTAGAAGAAGATGATTCTGGTGAAGAATGACGATCCGATGAATGTTAAGATACACTTCTCCATGCAAGTCTATGAGCAGGAATAGGTCTAACTCTCTTCCTCATAGTCAACAACTTATGCGGCCCATTAAGGTGGGTGCGATAAAGTCGACCGAAGGGAATAGCCTCACCGGGTCGGACAAGGATCACTAGCCGTCGATGAATCCCGGGTGAGGCAACAATAGGTGCAGGGAAAACTCAGATTATGGTGTAAGAGTATCATGAGATGGCGATACGGGTCTCTGCTCAGCAGGCTCAGACTCACAGTCCGCCTTTGAGTCATCAGAACACAAAAAGGGTGAAACCAATGGCAATTCTGGTGCGGGAGGTAAAGAATCCTCCGATGGATCAGAATCAGAAGAAATTGAATAGTCCACTAAATCAAGTACCCCGGTAGGTGAGACGACTAGAATTGCCCCCACCTCTGGTGTAACTATAGGGTCAACTAGAATAATAGGAACCTCAACGATAACAGGGATAATAGCAGGAATAGCACCAAAGAGAGTCACTCATGGGGCATGAGAGCCCATGCTCTCCCTAGACGAATCAAACGAAATAGAAATAACAAGAGCATCCATGACCTACACAAGCACAAGTTTATATAAATCTTTTTATATGAAACCATGCAACGTGCAAGCAAAGTCAAGAAGACAAGCATGATGCAAAAATATGATATGGCAAAATGATGAATAACATAATTATGGCAATATGATATATATAATCAGTACTTATATATATATATATATTAAACGCTATTATTATAAGATATATATGTAAGCAGGTAAAAGCACATAGGATCACATACTGGTTATAGCCCAGACCTAGATATACTACCTGGTTCTCTATAACCTTGGCTCTGGATACCAATCTATCACACCCCCAAACGGGGCCTAGTCGGAAACACGTGTCCGGGGGCGTGACGTCATAATACACATCACACAAGATACAAAGAACGACCTCTAAGGGTACGTTTAAAAATCCAACATCGTTGCATTAATTAAAATAGTTAAAGTTTTACATAGGCCCAACGATAATATGCGAAAGCGAATAAAAGGTTTTAAAGTTTGACAACGATGTTAACATAGATAATAATAGCCTTTGAAAATCGGTCCAATGCAAGGCAACACCATAAAGCAAGCAAAGACATCCATAGCTAAGCACCTGAGAAAAACATGCTAAAACGGTCAACATAAAGTTGAGTGAATTCATAGGTTTGAATTTAATATAAAAGTGGACCACAAGTTTACAGTACGCACGTGACAGTTATAGGAGATACAACTTCACATAAAAAGAAATTTACTGTTGCACTAAGCTCATGACACCGAAGCTCAATTTAAAAGGAAGCATTTTATATGCCAAATAGAATTACTTTGCCCTAAAGGTATCTGACCAGGATCACCTATTGAAAATCCGACATGGTATATATCCGTTTGTTCGGGACCTCCAAAACTAGTAAGCGCTACTTACCCGGATAGGGATAATTACTCCCAATAGATCTATTTACAACATTCGCGCTTACTTAACCAGTACAGTCGGTTAAGCAATTGACGGTTCATGATAATTCTGGCATTAGTGGTCTATTCGCTACTCAGGCAACACGTAATCAGGAAAAGGAAACATAAAGTAACTGTGTCCATAGTTTAAAAACAAGCAATGTTTCTCACCCCAAAATAGTAAAGTAAAAGTAGTAAAACGTGGGGCTATGAACTCACCTTAGCAAGATGAGCAAATGATAATCACGCAAGAAAAGATGATATAGAAATCTAGCCGCGACCTAGAATAATAACGCGTCTTAGAAACACGAAAAGTATGCCAAGAATTGCACAATATGTTCATCACCAAAAGACATCCATGTGTGTTTGCTTTGGTTTGATTATCAAATCATGACGAAATAAAATCATATAGTTTTTCGTTAAGTTTCGGCGTTTAACCAAAAATTACTATTTTTAGTAAGTTTCTATTTTAGGAAAGTTTTTAGTTTCGGGACGTTAATACCGTCCCCTATATTTGCTTAATCCATATTTCCTTAAGTGCACTAGAGAAATCTAAACGTTTAACTTCCATGTCCATCTTGCTAAAATTTACCAAACTTACTATTTTTAGTAACCTTAACGCTTTTCCTAAAATATGTTAACGACGTCTTTAAATGATACTAATCAATATATATGTGTTACTATATGTTTTGCTAGTGTTTTAAAAGCTCAAAATATCTCGAAAGTGTCCGAAAACCCATTTTACTATTCACATCAGCAACTATTCATTTGGTTTTGCCGAAAAATGTTTCAAGTTTCATTTGGCTATAACTTGGCCGTTTTAAGTCCAATTTTAGTGTGCGATATATGAAAAACTATCTATTCGAAACGAGCTCTCCAAAAACTACTTTTACGCCCTATGAAAACATTCCTAAGTCGCTCAAAACCCCCAAAAACTAATTTGGACAACAAGCACTTTTTTGTCAAAAAAACGCATTCAAAATCCACCAAAACTTACTATAATTGCCTAATCTAGCTAATCTCCATTCACAATAATCCCAACAAAAACCACACCTAAGGACTAACTTAATCTCCTTATTTCTATTGTTGAACTATCATTACAACTATCATATCACACCAAGAAACATAATATTTAACTTGTGAAAATATTGGTGGCCATCATTATTTATGAAATCTTGAGTTTTATTTAATCTTTCAAAATGTGGAAAACACAAACATATGGATGAATTGATCTTTGAAACATATAGAAGAATATAAGTTAAACCACAAAAGGAAGAAGATCAAAGTTACTTTGAAGAATGAAGATACAAGTAGAGGAAATCACCTAGATCTATACCCAAAAATAATTTATTTATAAAAAACCAACAACAAATCTTGAAACCCTAACTTAGATCTTGAAGAAAAACCTTGAAAACTATGATCAAACCTTTGGAACACCCTTAGATATGGTTAGAAATAAGATTGAAATAGATGGATCTTGGACAAAATTTAAAATATGGACTGTTTGTTGGTTGTTGTTTTTTCTTGTGTGACCCTAAGAGAAATAGACGGGAGAGGTCTGAGAGTTTTTGTTGAGGCTAAATTGTGATTGAATGAACCTAAAATTCTTATAAGTGGTGTTTATATAGGGAAAGGTTCTAGGGTTTAAGATATTTTTGGGACTAGAAGTGGGTGACTAGCAAAAAGAGTGAACCAAGGACTTCATGGTCCTTGTGGTTCGTCCGATGTAGGCCAAGGAGGGGGAAAAAGGTTCATTGTTTTGCTTTGGCTCCAAGTTTAGTTAATTAAATCCATTTCAAGTTAGTGCCTTTGTGGTCCTCACATGCAAGGTGACAAATTATGTAAGAGAGGTGTTGGTGCATGGGAAGGTTAAGACAAAGAGGTCACTATCCCACTTATGCATGCATAAGTTTCAAATTAAAGTGAAAAGATTCCATGGGAATTAATTTAGAGTGTGTATGCGTGTGTTTTGAGTAGAGGGGGAGGGATGAACAAAATTTTTGACTTAAGAATGCGAGATGGACGATAACTAAAGTTTACACGAAAAGATTGCGGGTTTCCGGGGTTCCGTTTGATCAAAAACGCGAAAAACGCAATTTAAACGTTAAAGCGTAAAAATAAATACCGAGAGTGATCGTAAACTACGAAACACTTAGAAAAGATAAAATAACTCATATAATATCTAAACTTATCAAAATCCAAAGTCAGAACGCGTCCGATGACGAAAAAGTTTAAAATATTGACCTGAAATTTTCGGGGTGTGACATTCTTCCCCCGTTAAAGAAGCTTTGTCCTTAAAGCTTAATACGTGGGTTCAGGATTAATGAAAAGGTGAGGGTACTTTTTCTTCATTTGGTCTTCACGCTCCCAAGTAAACTCGGGCCCTCGTCTCGAATTCCAACATACCTTCATGATTGGAATGCGGCTCTGCTTTAGACGTTTAACTTCTCGATCTATAATTTCAACTGGTTCCTCAATGAAATTAAGCTTGTCATCAATCTGGATCTTATCCAACGGAATAGCTAGTGGTTCGTCTACGAAACACTTCTTCAAATTGGAAACATGAAAAGTGCCATGAACTCGGCTTAATTGCTCTGAGAGTTCTAGTCGATAAGCAAGTGTTCCTACTTTAGCAAGAATCTTAAAAGGTCCAAATAGCGAGGGTTCAACTTCCCCCATTTGCCGAAACGTATCACCCCTTTCCACGGTGACACTTTCAACATGACCTTATCTCTAACCTCAAACTCCAATGGCTTACGTCCTTCTGTCTATCTCGTGCAGCTTGAATACGTTTCTTGATCTGGATGATCTTCTTAGTTGTTTCATGAAAAATTTCCGGACCAGTAAGCTAAGCGTCTCTAACCTCAGCCTAACAAATAGGCGATCTACATTTTCGGCCGTAGAGAGCTTCAAACAGTGTAGCTTTAATACTCGTGTGATAACTGTTGTTGTAAGAAAACTCCACCAAAGGTAGGTGTCTATCCCAACCTTTCCCAAAATCAATCATACAAGCACGTAGCATGTCCTCTAAGGTTTGGATGGTTCTTTCACTCTGACCATCAGTCTGTGGATGGTAAGCTGTACTCATATCCAATTGAGTACCTAAGGCTTCGTTCAGCGATTTCCAGAAATGAGAGGTTAAAATACTTGTCTCGATCTAGATATAATGAAACTCGCACTCATGCCTCGAACTACTTCTTTAAGTATTGTAAGTTCAACTTCTCCATTGAGTCGGTTTCCTTCATTGGTAAGAAATGAGCAGACTTTGTGAGTCGGTTAACAATTACCCAAATTGTATCTTGACCAGTGGAACCCCATGTCTTTGGCAGCTTTAGTCAACAATAATCCATTGTAATGCCCCCGCCCACAATCTCTTACTTCCATTCTGGGTTTACAGGTTCTAACACCAACATAATGGTTGGTTTTGGTATTTGGCCTTTGGTCTTTGGCATAGCGTTAAACATTTTACTGACGTACGTGGCAATCTCAGATTCATATTCGGCCACCAATACAACTTCTTTAAATCTTGGATACATCCTTGTCTGATCAAAGACTGTACCGAATACTTCTGATCTTTATGTGAATCGTGGCATAATCAACATCTCTTAAGTACCTTGACAAGGTATCCAACTTCTCCCATTCAAGCATAACGTTCCATTAGCACGTTGCTCAAGCTTCTTAATCATTCCACACAGATCTTCTGTTCCATAATTCTCCTTCTTTCTCGCATCAACTTGTGCTTCTAAGATCTGCACAGGGAGGTTAAGACCAATAGTCAAAACTAAAGCTCAAACTCGTAGTGGCTTAATTTGTTCCTTTCGGCTCAAGGCATCTGTCACCGCATTCGCTGTTCCCGGATGATAACGAATCTCGCTGTCGTAGTCGCTCAACAACTCCAACCATCTACGTTGTCTCATGTTCAACTCTTTCTGATCTAGAATATGTTGCAAACTCTTATGATCAGTGAACACAACGCACTTCGTGCCGTACAAATAATGTCTCCACATTTTGAGAGCAAACGCTATAGCTCTAAGCTCTAAGTCATGTGTAGTGTAATTCTTCTCATGAATCTTAAGTTAGCATGACGCGTAGGCTATGACCTTCTCCCTTTGCTCAAAAATGACGCCACAATCCTTTTATGAGAAGCTTCACAAGTAAACCAACGAAGTTTTCACATACATTCGTGTAAAGCCAAAATTGATGCCTACACAACTTCTGCTTCAACAATTGGAATGTAACTTTTGCCTTTTCGCTTCAATCAAACTTCACGTTCTTTTGAGTCAACTTCGTCATAGGTTTGACAATCTTCAAAAAACCTTCGAAAAATCACCGGTAATAGCCTTCAAGACCTAGAAATTGACGAATCTTGTCGGGAAGTCTCTTGGGCGATACGCAATCCTTGATTGACTCAATCTTAGCTGGGGGGGGGGGGTCCATACGTGAATTTCTTCACTATTCAATCACTATGACCAAGAAATTAAACTTTGACAACAAAATTCACACTTTGGAAACTTGGGGTTTTACACTCTCCATCCTTCTAAAGCAAACTCAGGATTAAACCTAAGATGTTTTGCGTGATATTCTTTCCTCTAAGGAGTAGATCAATGATGTCATGATCAAAAACGATCACGACTTATCTAGTCGGTTTGCACATCGATTCATCAGATCCTTGGAATACCGACGGTGCAGTGGCAGTCCAAACGGCATCTCACTTGAAAACTCATAGTGCGGAACGTAGCATAATCCTAAACGCTGTTGTCTTTGGATATCTTCTCATCGATCTCTGAGTATGTGTAACCAGATCTCAGGTCGATCTTAGAGTAGACTCTTGTGATCCTTGCAACTGATCAAACAGGTCGTCGATTCTCGGAAGTGGATATCGATTCTTCACAGTCAGCTTGTTCAGCTCACGGTAATCGATACACATCCGAAAAGATCCATCTTTCTTTTTGACAAACAAGACCGGGGCTCCCCAGGGTGAGGAACTCGGTCTTATAAATCCCTTGTCAAAAGTATTGCAACTGAGTAGACAATTCTTGTAGTTCTGACGGTGCTATCTATACAGGGCGCGTGACAAGGTTGAAGCACCAGGGACCAAAACAATTTGGAAATTTCGACTTGTAGGTAGTGAGGTAATCCACGGCAAGTCTTTCTGGAAAAAAAAACTTCAGAAAAGTCCCTACGTAAAGCACGTCCTCAAGTCGATTCTCCTCCGACTCGTTCTCGTTTTCATCTTCGTAACTTTGTTTGCCAGAAAAATTGGGCAACCTCTATAAATATCATTTTAGGTGCTTTTGTGCATGGATATTAATGCTCCAACTTTAACTTTTCTCCCTTTTCCGTCTCTTAACAACCTTAAACTATTATAACTTCGTCTCCCAAAGGGAATTAGCCAATCTTTCTTCATCACAAAATGATCACGCATGATGGTTTGCTAAACCATTCCATGCCATTGATTTTTTGATGTCAAAAAACTACATTGTTCTACTGGCCATAGGCATTATTGACTGGGTGGCCCTAATAATCCTAACTCGTTACCAGCCTTAAAGTATGGTATTAGTCTCAGAAATTTTCTCGTCGGCTAATTCAACAACATAGCTAACATTTAAAGTATCGGGGGTTATATCAAGCAAGGTACTAAAAGTAGTCGACACGAAACTTCTATCGGCACCCGAATCAAATATCATAGAAGCATATTGGTTATTGAGAAGAAACCTACCCTTGACGACATTGGAATCGGGGTTAGCGTCTCCTCCACCCAACACATAAGCTTTCCCTCTTGCTTCACCAACTCCATTCTTGTTTCCAGCCTTATTTCCACAGTTTTGATCTTTCAACTTTGGGCAATCACTCCTGTAGTGTCCTTGCCTTCCACACTCGAAACAAGTAAAAACTCTCTGATTCACTACTTGACCCCTCTGAGTAGGAGTAGCGGGACTTGTAACCTTACAATCCCGGGTTAAATGCCCAACCTTGTTACACTTCCCACATCTCACAGTTCAAGGCCCTTCATGATGAAGCTTACATTTGTTATAAATGGATAGGAAGGTCCTATATATGGCTTTTCTATCATTGTTTGCAACGCCGGTTATAAGCTTTCTGCCACATTCATGACCTCCAACATTTGTCCTTTTAATTGGTGGATGTTGCCCCACGGTCTTGTCTCATATGATTGACCTCCAATCTCTCCTTTTTTTCTTCAGCATTTTTCATAAAACATATCCCTTTTAAACTTTTGGTCCCATTAAAGTTGTGAGAATTCGAATAGAATCTCTGCAGTCTTGTCTGGCTTTCAAGCAGCACTGTTTAGTTACATTCCCTTGGATGTTATCGGGGAGTCCTCTAATGAATTTCTCAACCCAATGCTCCTCCCCTTGGACCATCTTGGTGCACATCATAGTCAACTCTTGAAATCTTTAAGTATAAGCAGCCAAGTCATTGTTCTTCACGGTCAGATTCCACAGCTCAGATTCCATCTTTTGAATCTCGTTTCTTGGGCAGTACACTTCAGTCATTAGCTTCATGAGCTCTCTCCATGACATGGCGAATGCATCCTCGGTCCCAATAATTCTCTTATGTGAGTTCCACCAAGTTAGTGCACTGTTTAACAGTGTGCAAGTAGCATACTTAACTTGGTATTTCTCTGGACAATTACTGATATGGAACACTGTTTCCATCTTCTCAAACCACCTTATCAACCTGACAACTCCTTTGCGTTCATTTTTAAAGTTGGAGTGGTTGACACTTAATGGAAAAGTCCTGAAAATTATGTTGCATTCTCTAGCAACAGGTCTATCACCTCTACCATTCTCGTTTGGATGTCCATTTCTACCATTTCCATTATCACCATTTCCATTACCGCCATTTCCATTATCGCCGTCACTACCGTTCTGGCTTTGATTCTGAGCCTCGAGAGCATTAGCGACACTCGTCGCTTCATGAGCAGTCAACGCTTCTTCCACACGTCGGTTAACAAGTTCTTCGATTGCTTCAGGGGTCATACCAGAGCGAGTGATAGTCATTATTCTATGTCACAAGACATAACGCGCGATGAGATTCGATACGAGATATAGTCATTATAAATGCGCGCTATAGACTAGACAGACGCGCGCGCTCGAGCTCGTAGAAAAAAAAAAAAATATAATTTTGTTTAGAAATACGAAAAAGGTGCCGGTACACTTCAATATAAGTTAGGTCATAGCTCGTAGTAAGTTGTTAAGTTAAGATAATAAGCTAATTAAGCCAAAGTCCTATGGACAAGCCCACTAAGAGTCCATGACTGGTCTTGGTTAGGGGATATAAACCCTCTCCATAGCTTGGAGAGGGTGTTGGTTGTTCATTTGTCACATTTTTCACTAACGCTACGATTTTCTTTTCTTTCTCTCTATAAGTGTTCATCAACCACCATCTTTCTCTCTCTATACAATATAAGTAATCATTCCATACTTATGATAAGATTATTCTACAATTGGTATCAAGAGCCATGGGGGTGTTTGTTGTGGTTAGTGTTGCGTTTTCTTCTATCGTTTGGCGTTGTTCTTAGCTTTGGTTTGAAATCTTTCAAAAAGTTTTCACTTTTTGAGGGTTTTAAAAACCAAATAGATCATAACTTTATTACTTATTTATCTTAGTTTAGGCTAGAAGTACAAGAAAATCTTTCAAAAACCATAAAAATATCATCTTTTTTAGTCTTTTTGGTTAAAAAGAGGGTTTTGTACCAAGAATCTTGATTTCAAATTTTTCGTGTAAAAAACGTTAAAGTTTATGTTTTTAAGGTTCTAATAGTCTTAGATAGTTAAGTTGTACAAGAAAAATCGGGTAAAAACGTCAAAAAGTGAGTCTTTTGAAGATTTTTTATTTTTGAGTTTCGTAGTGTATCGGGCGATCTATATGTGCGTTTGTTCAGGCGATCTATACGCGTGTGTAAGTTAGGCGATCTATACGTGTGTATAAGTTAGTTGATCTATATGCGTGTATAAATTAGGCGATCTATACGCGTGTTTAATTAAGGCGATTTATACGTTTGTTTATACAGGCGATTTATACGTTTGTTTATACGGGCGATCTATATGTTACTTTACTACAGGCGATTTATACATCCTTAATTTACACAGGTGATTTATATGTGTAGGTTTTTAACAGGCGATTTATACCTTACATTTTACATAGGCGATTTATACATCCTCTTTTACAAAGGCGATTTATACATTCTTTTGTGGAGGTGATTTATACATTTTGCTTGGGTGATTTATACGCTTGAGTAAGGAGGACTATACACATTTGTTAAGTGAATTATACGGTTGTTCTTTGATTTGTAAAATCTCATGAAGATTCGATTTCTAGGTTTTATCAAGAATTGTAAAATCCCGTGTATTCTAAAAGACTCAAAATTCATTAATAAAAACTCTGGTTAAAAAAACACAAACAACCTACTAATCACTGTTTCGATCATTTTCAATCTTATACATTAAATGGATTCCAATGATTTCACTTTGGACAAAAAGATACTCTTGATGAGTACATGATACTATCCGGTCGTTCGACAATCGTTCCTCCCATGTTGGACAATGACCTGTATGTTTCTTGGGAAAAGTCGAATGGATTTATACATGCAAAAATAGAGATCCGGAAAAGAATGATACTTGTATCAGTTGACATGGTCCTCTAATTTGGCCTACACAGTGAATGCAGAACGGTGTGGTCAGAAACAAACGAAATATTGCTCTAAATTATTGCTGCTGACGAAATTCAAGCTGATTGTGATATTGAGGCTACCATTATCCATTCTTCAAGGTCTTCCTGCTGATAATCTATTCACTTGGGAATACATCACAGAGTGCTTAAGATTTATGGGAGAGAGTTCAATTACCACATGCAAGGTACTCATCTTTGACAAAGCATGAAGGAAAGAGAATGTAAACTGTATGATGCATTTGTTTAATGTTTACTCACAATCATTGGGGGGAATCACTTTCGTACGTCATTACTTGCGATTTACTCAGGGCTGAATAATGATATGAACAATCTACAAGATGAAACATGGAGCAATTTCAGTTTCAATACCAAGTTTCTTAAACAGTCTTACACCTGAATGGACTAAGTTTGTGGAACTGATGTCAAGCTAGTGTAAAGATTTTGCATACCTCCACACTTTGATCAAACTTCATCTGCTTACTTTGAACAAACATGATCTCCATGCAAATGAAGTGCGTATTATGCTCTTTCATGTGAACTTACCAAAGATCCACGTGCATTCGTTGCAAATCTGCAGATGACACCAACATCACTTCAAACCTTATCAATCATCCTACAACAATCCTCAACTTCAATAACAGTTTTCACCATCACAACAGTTTTTCACCATCACAATAGTTTTCACTATCACAATATGGATCAATTCAACCCAATCAACAATACTAATTCTTTAATCCATCACAACTCAATTAAACATCATCCATTAACCATTTATGACTTTTAGTCTCATTGAATATCAAACCTTAATGGTTTCCATAAGTAATTCCTCAAGCTTGCTTATCATTCATCCTCAACACCTACACAACTTATGACTGAGAACACGTTTGTTATGGACTCAGGTTTTGCTAGGTACTGTGTTTTATCATGGGATTGATCTAATTTCTTTGTCTCATTAAAGCAATGATTTTCTAACGGCTTGTAGCTTCTCAAGGGTTCCCAACTACTAATAAATCAGCTCAGAACTTCCTCTATCCAAGAAACCAAGCCACTATTTCAAGATGACAGGGTTTTCAGATGCAACAAGTTTTTAAGGGAGATCATGGGCGAAGTTTTTGGTACTACTTATAAGAAAATGCTAAAGTTCTTAGGGATAATACTTCACTCGGCAGAACAAAGAGTTGTTAAATGCTACAATGCCAAGGTGATGGGACATATGGTAGGCAATGCACTAAGCCTAAGTGCGACACAAGAATGCTGCATGGGATATGGAGAAAAGCAATGTTAGTAGAAGCTCAAGAGATGGGGACAAATATTGGATGAGGTTGACGCAACTCGCAGTTCTTGAGATCCAGGAATTCCAACAAGTCAATCTCAGGATCAGTCATTCCTACACAATGCAGGCTTTCAGGAATAAGGATCAAAATTCTTATGATTCTGATTGTGATTGTCTCTCAAATGACACAAGCCTTGTTTCTTATGGCCCAACTTTTCACAATATTGTTTTGATGTTATCTCAGACTGGTACCAAATTCTAAAACCCATATCTCAATGATATGGATAATACAAAGTGTGCTTGCATGCAGGATTTTTGAACAATCACCAGTTATAGATTTTACAGATAACGAGATAATCTAGTGATAGCAATACTTTTCTATATTCTCAATATTTGCAAGAAACACAACTGGCAACTGTTCAAGATACTAATTTGCAGGCACAACAAGATTCAATGATTTTATCTGTGATTAAACAAATGTCCAAACAAATGATTAATCATGTGAATAATTGGGAAAAGGCTAATAAGGAACAAAATAATGAATCAATAACCGCTGAGCTAGAGAGATATAAGGAAAGGGTCAAGACTTTTGAACAACGTCTTAATATTGATTTAAGTAGTCGTGAAAAAATGATTGATTCTCAAATGGATGATATGATTAGAGAGAAACTTGCACTCAAAGAACAAATTGACTCACTTGAGCAAAATCTTTCTAAACAAATCAAAGAAAAAGAGTCTGTTTTGCAAACTCTTGCAGTTTTCAAAAATGAATCCAAAGAAAAAGAGAATAAATATATGGAAAACGAAATTGATTTGGAAAATAAGATTAAGGAACTTGATAATATCATTTGTAAAGTGGGTCAATCTGCTCAGACAGTGCATATGTTAACTAAGCCACAAGCGTTCTATGATAATACACACAAACAAGCTCTAGGTTATCAAAATCCGTTTTACCTTAAGAAAGCTCAGCGGATAAAACCAACCTTGTATGATGGTGTTGTTATATCTAATACTCATGTTGCTATGCCTGTGATTGATGATGAAGAAACATTGATTTTGGAAGAAGAGAGTCGATCAAAAATGCTTGAAAAGGCAAAGGATCCTGAAGTTGTTGCAAAGAAAATTTCTCATAAACCTATCGATTATGGAAACTTAAATAGCCTAATTGATGATTTTGGAAAACGTTTTTCTCCACAACAAGAATTTTCAGCTGAACAAGCGTTTTGGTTTCCTATTACTCAATCCAACCTTTGGACCCTTCTTAACAAACCACCTGTCATAGTGGATCGTTTCCTAGTGAACTTTCTAAGGTGAGTTTGGTAATGCAAAGCCTTTAAAAAGCTTTAAATTCCCACCTCAAGCCAGTTTGAACTCTTGTGGTAAAGAATGAGGACAACACCTAGTGCTCCTTGAAGAAGGTGAATGGGGGTTTGAACATACAAAAGCTGTTTTTAACAAAGAAATAATTCCATTTCTAAAATCTTTTAAAGACATCTTCAATGTGTTTGATAAAGATCTTCTAAATGAAATAACAGAAGTACAAACAGTTTTTGATCAATGAAAGCGTATGTTCAAAAAGTTTTCAATTAATAAAAATGTTTAGAAATTGCTAATAAAGAAATTCTTTGGGAAAATGATCGACTCTTGCAAAAAATCATGTCTCAAGATGTAATGTTAACTGTGATGAATTCTATGTCTTTGAATAATGATTCTGTGAATATGAATTTGCAAAAGTATTGTGGACTTGATGTGAATCGTGTTTGAAAACTCTTTGATGCTGCGCTTTCAAATCAACAACAAGGCATTATAGTGATCTTTTTGAAAAAAAACTTTACAACTTGAAAAACAATTGTATTTCTTCTTCGAACTGTCAATGCAATTAAACAAAGAAGGTTTTTCAAAATGATACATCGTATGTTAAGTCCAAATGCTATTGAAATTAGAGAGTATTTTTGGTAATCAATGATTGAACAAGCTCGGCTGCAAGACAACGAACACGACCATTTGTACGTTGAAGGATACCATAAAATCATTGGAAAAGAATTATTAAGGAACAAGGAATGTTCATCATGAGAAATGTGTTCTTGAGCCCTTAAATGAAGAAATGGAGAGAATAGTGTGGCAAACATTACTTTCAGGAAAAACGAAACTGTGGAATGAAATTAATCAATGTGAAACCAGGTTTTTAAAGATTAGTTGCCTCATCAACGATACAGTTTTCGTCATAAAGAACAGGTGACTCTTTATTATCAACAAAACTAAACTTAAAATCCGTTGGAATTTGAGGATTTTTAAAAGCTCAAATTTCAAGACAGGTTTTTGTAAATAACATACATTAAAAAATGACTTTACGAAGTTAAATGGGGAAAAGAAATTATTGAAAATGCTTCACAAATACCATCTGCCACTACTATTGCTCCAAGCATGTTCAAGCTTGATTTAGTACCGTTTCCTCTTAAGGTTATTGCAAAATAGGGAGCTACATTAGACTTATATTTAAGCACACTCAAGAAAATGCTAATATTCTTTGGGGAAAAGATTTTGAAATAGCTAAGGCGAAAAAACCATTAGATAGTGGTGGACTTTGCCTATAAATTATGCCAACAAAAACTAATCAGGAGTTGCTTGTATTTGTTCAAGTATAGTGCCCTTAATGCATAAAAACCTGTTTAAGAAGATTGTTGTCACACCATTGAACAATGTCAAGTAAAGGTAGGTTTGCTGATACCCATCACATCCATCGAAGCAGACTCAATCAAGGTATTTGAGTCTTCTAAAACTCAATATTCTTAACTCACCTGTGTTGTCTTCTATCATGAGTGAAGGGTTCTACTAGTAATTGCGCGATCAAAAAGCTCTCAGGCGCAATAAAAAGAATGATAGGATCTCGCAAAAACCAAGTAGGAACAAGAAGAATAACGTAGAAGCCCAACCTAGGAAAGTTAATAAATTGAATCGTGTTGCTAAACCTGTTTGTGATGTTGATGTTAAGCATTCTCTATCAAATGCGAATTCTGAAATTCTTATGAGCTTATTGTCTAATAAATCTAATGTTCGATGCTGTGCTTGTTCATGACATAAATATATTCTTGATTTTGTGCATATAAGAGATGAGATGATCTTAAATCTGTTAAAGAAACATAAAAAGCAAAATATTTGGAAGCCTACGGGTCATGTATTCACTGAAGTAGGATATAAGTGGAAACCAACAGGCAGAACTTTCACTCTAGTTGGTAATTCGTGCCCTTTAACTAGGTTCACCACAACTAATGTAGTGCCTTCTAAGCAAACCACTTCCCACTCAGATGAAATACAAAAACCAGAGATTAAAGTCTATTGCAGGAAACCCAAAAATGTTAAAACCATAGGTTCGAGTAAAAAAGCTAAGATTGTAGAATCTAAAAATGCTAACCACTCGGAACCCAATCAAACTTGGGGATCCAATGCAATAGATATTCCATCGTCTTCTTCTCTTGTCATGACAGGTTGTCCAGATTATACTCTGGTATCTGAAGACTCTAAATGTTCAAAAAACAGGATAGGAATCGCTTCAGCTCATGAACTTTTGTGAGTAAATTTTTGGGGTACTTATTAGTTACGGGAACGACCAGATGCAAAGGATTATGGGGTAATATGGTGCTATCAGCTGGCGAAAATGTTGTTATCTCAAGGGGTCTATACTACGTTGAGGGCTTAGACATAATTCGTTATTGGGTTGACAATTCTTGTGATGCGGGATCTTGAAGTTGCATTTCTAAAAACATCTTGCTTACATATCGCAATTTGAGGTATTGATCTACTTTCGGGTTCCGTGGACATAAATTTGTACACAATTTCTCTTGATGACATGCTCAAAACATCTCTGATCTGTCTTCTATCCAAAGCATCAAAGACTAAGAGCTGGTTATGGCACCGTCGGTTATCCCATCTTAACTTTGGTACTATTAATAAGCTAGCTAAAGACGGTCTTGCACGAGGCATTCTAAGACTTAAATTTCAGAAAGATCATTTGTGTTCTGCATGTGCGTTAAGAAAAAGCAAGAAATCCTCCCATCAACCCAAAGCTGAAGACACTAACCAGGAGAAACTATGCCTTTTGCATATGGATTTGTGTGGCCAAATGCGTGTGGCGAGTATTAACGGGAAAAGGTATATCTTAGTGATTATTGACGATTACTCAAGATTTACTTGGGTTAGATTTTTGAGGACAAAAGATGAAGCTCCTGAGGCCATCATTAAATGCATCAAAAATATTCAAGTTCATTTGAATGCCACTGTCTGTAATGTTCGAACAGATAATGGAACCGAATTTGTCAATGGAACCGAATTTGTCAATCAGACACTTCGTGAATTTTATGAAAATGTTGGCATATCACATCAAACATTTGTTGCCCATACTCCTCAGCAGAACAACGTTGTCGAAAGGCAAAACCGCACTCTTGTAGAAGCTACCCGTACAATGTTAATATTTTCTAAAGCTCCATTATCTTTATGGGCCAAAGCAATCAACACATCCTGTTACACCTAAAACCATTCAATAATCCATCGTCGATACAACAAAACTCCATATGAGCTTATGCAAGATAAGAAACTGGATTTATCATTCTTTCATGTCTTTGGTGCACTATGTTATCCTACCAATGACAATGACGACCTGGGTAAATTAGATGCAAAAGCTGACATTGGTATTTTCGTTGGTTACACGCTTGCAAAGAAAGCGTTCAGAATCTACAACAAAAGAACCCATAAAATTATTGAAACAATTCATGTGACATTTGATGAGCTGACAGCTATGGCTTCTAAACAATTTAGTTCAGGACCCGGGCTTCAATGTTTGACTCCTGCAACATCCAGTTCAGGACACTTTCCAAACACTGTTTCTCATCAACCTTGTATTTTACCAAATAGAGATGATTGGGATCATTTTTTTCGACCCATGTTTGATGAATACTTCAATCCTCCGTCAATTGCTGTTACTCCAGTTCAAGACGCTGCTGCACCAAGAGATGTGGTTTTAGCCGATTCTTATGTGTCAACTTCCATTGACCAGGATGCTCCATCAACAAGTTTTCCATCAACACAAGAACAAGAACATTCTCCAAACATTTCTCAAGGTTTTGAAGAATCACCAAAAACACCAATCTTTCGTGATGATCCACTTAATGAATCTCCTCATGAAGAATCAACTTCTCAAGGGTCATCATCGAATGTGAGACAAACCCACACTATATTTGAACACCTTGGTAAATGGACTAAGGATCATCCAATAGCAAACGTGATTGGCTATCCTTCTCGCTTTGTCTCTACGAGAAAGCAACTCCAAACTGACGCCTTATGGTGTTTCTTTGATGCCTTCCTAACTTTTGTAGAACCAAAGAACTTCAAACAAGCAATGACCAAACCATCATGGATCGATGCAATGCAA